>JAXQQM020086048.1:0-288861 GCA_034641835.2 Pinus albicaulis | reverse complement strand
ATTCCATCACATTCGAGATATTTGTCCTCTGAAATTATTCAAAGTCTTGAAGATAAGAAATTTGATGATAAAATTGAAGAAGTTTTGTTTAGGTCTAAGACTGAAAATGAATTGACTGATATAATTATAGACCTGCAAAGACTAGGTATTGACACATCATCCATAGTGTCTAAAGAAGAAAAAGAAGAATTCTGGAAAACAATTACATCAAAGTTGTTGCTAGAGGGGGAGTCTTTTGAAAATTTAAAGGAATTGGATCCATTTGAGTTTCCGTTGAAAAGAAAATCCGGTATACCTTAGTGGATTTCATTTGTATCTAAACTACATATACCATCTACACCCCCTCCTAATAGCTCATATTCTCCTATTGTTTTTCTAAAGAATCAGAAATCAATCTCATCTATTTTCCCTCCCCAAACCTCAACTCCTGTCATTATGGCTGAAATTGTTCCTCCACCTCCTCCTGTTGGACCTGCAAGATATGCTCCACTTGTCCTTCCTCTTGTTCTTCGTGACCTCCCAGATGGATACTAAACTAGAATTAAAACCTTTGGGAGTGAAGAGGATATATTAGCTGAGGAACATGTAGATCAATTCAATGATTTCATTGATAGAGAGGAGGTAGACCGTGAAGATGTAAAAATGAGATTATTTGCCCAAAGTTTCACTGGTGAAGTAAGAAAGTGGTTTAAAACCCTAGCTCTAGCAAGTTTGCAAATTTGGGATCATCTAGAGGATAGTTTTTTGACCAAGTGGGGGAGTAAGGTAAATCCAGTGCAAGCCCTGACTGAATACAACAATTTGAAAAGAGCCTTAGATGAATATGTCCAAGACTTCTCTATGAATTTTAACAAAGTCTATAACTCCATATCTTCCCATATTAAACCTCCTCTAGGGGCTGCTTAGTTACACTATGCAGAGGCATTTGATTATGAGTTTTCTATTCTGCTTAGGGAAAGAGAGTCTACTTCTCTAACAGAAATGCAGAACGATGCAGTGAAGGTAGAAGTAAACACGATAGCTGCAAATAGGTCTAAGATGGGAAGATCCAAATTAAAGGAAGAAGAAAAACCTTCATCCTAGTATGCTAAATTTGATTCTATGTTGAAGACTATGGAGAAACTCATGGATGGACTTATTCTTGGAGCCACTCCCTTACCTCCTGCACAACATGATCCACAAATCAGAAATCCACAATTTAGGAGGCCTCAAAATCAGCAAAGAAAAAGAGAAAACATAAATCAGCTTGACCCACAAGTGAGGCCTCCCTTTCAACAAAATTTGCTTGATGAAGAAGAAGCTCAGCCTGAGTTTCAAGAGGATATCATCCACTGCCTAGATGAATATATGTCCGGAATGTTTCTAACCAAGGAATAGCATGATGATTCTGGTCATGATTTGAAAAAGGATGAGGGACAATCTGATTACCTAAAGGGTTATCAACATGTTATATTTTAAATGCAGAAGCAATACAATCTATGAAACAGAAATGTTCCCATCGCCACAAATAAAACTCAGCCAAAAAAGGATGTTCCTAAAGCAGCTAAGCCAAAGAAAAACCCACCACCTCCACCTCCTTCCAAAGAAGTTGAAAAAGCCACATCCACTTTTAGTCTAGAGAATGAGATCTATTAAATTAATATTCATGTCCCCTTTGGAGAAATGATCAAGGTCAATGAGTATAGAAGCAAAATTATCAAGATGTTGGATTCTCAGCCAGGACCTTTAGATATCCTTAATCTACAAGAAGACCATCCTACCATTTTCCTAGGACCAAGGGTGGAAGATGAGAAGAATGAAGAAGTACCTCCTTTTTATGTTAGCCTTAACATCCATGATATGACTTTCCACAATGCCATGTTGGAGTCAGGGGCTTCCCATAACCTTATGCCTAAGGTGATTATGGAGAGGATGGGTTTGGAGATCACTAAGTCTTATAAAGATCTGTTTTTTTTTACTCTAAGAGAGTTCAATGCATAGGTATGATCAAAGATGTTGTGGTTGGCTTGTCACAAGTGCCTGCTAAGACTGTGGTGATGGACATAGTGGTAGCTGGTATCCCTCCCAAGTTTGGCATGCTCTTATCCAGATCTTGGGCAACGAAAATCAAAGGTACTATGCAGATGGATATGACATATGCCATCATTCCTGTTTTTGGGGAGCAGAGAAGATTGTATAGGGAGAGTAGGATGGCCTACATGGTTAGCAGCAAAGATAAGCCTTAAAATTTTCCAATTTATGCTGTTGAGAAAGAATTAGGATCACCAATTTTCTTTAATGAGATAACTGATGAAGCATAAATTGAAGGGAAAACATAAAATCAACAAGCTGAAAATCAAGAAGGTGTTGAAGGAAAAGCAGAGGGTTGGTGGCTTCTGCACTTTTATGGATCTGCTGGAAGAGATGGGGCTGGAGCAGACATATGGATTACTACTCCTGATGATGAAAGTAAGCTTTATTCCTTTAAACTTAACTTTGATTGCACCAACAATATGGTAGAATATGAATCTCCTGTTTTTGGGTTTGGAAATTTTGAAGAAATTGGGTGCCAAGAATATATCAGTGTGTGGTGATTCAAAGTTAGTAATCAAACAAGTTGAGGGATCATACCAAACTAAGGATGTAAGCATGAGGGCTTACAGAAATTTGATTATGGAAATTCTTGAAAATTTTCAAGAATATGCATTTTTTGTGAAAACTAGAGACCAAAATTCAGTGGTTGATTATTTCGCTGTCTCTGCAAGTTTGTTTGTCATCCCTACACATTCTACTAAGAAGTATGAAGTTTAAGTCCAACATAGGCCCGCAATTCCTGATAATATCATTCATTGGCAAGTGTTTGAAGATGACCAGCAAGTTCGAAATTTCCTAGAGTTAAAGGAGGAGTTTAAAACATACAAGTGGGTCAGCAAAATATGTTTGCTGAAACCAAGGTCAATTTTGAAGTCTTGTAGATGAAAAACAATTATATACCAAAGGGCCTTATTCCACTTGAAATAAGTTTTGAGCAAAATGATGTTTTTAAATTTCCCAGAATGCACGATGATAATGAGGAGGTAGAAAATTGCAATCTTGGTACAACAACAACACCTAATATGGTTAAATTGTCCAAGTTTCTTTCTATGGAGACGAGGCAAAAGTATGTTGAGATGATGAAGAAATACATTGATGTTTTTGCATGGAGCTACGCTGATATGAAAAAGTATGATCCTAGCATTATATAGCATATTATTCCTATCAAATAGAATGAGAAACATTTCAAACAGAAATTGAGAAGGATTAATCCTTTGCTCATGCCTTTGATTGAGAAGGAGATTAAGAAGCTTTTTGATTCAAAGATCATTGTTCCTATAAGATTTTCAAAATGGCTTGATAATTTGGTACCGGTAAAAAATAAGAGTGGTGAGATCAAAATCTGTATTGATTTTAGAAATATGAACAAGGCTTCCTTGAAGGACAAATACACTCTTCCCAAGATGGATAATATTTTGCATAATATTGTTGGCTCTCAAAGGATGTCCATGCTGGATGGATTTTCTGGTTATAATCAGATATTGGTACATCCAAAAGATCAAGATAAGACTGCTTTTACCATGCCATTGGGTACATTCATGTACGCCAATATGCCTTTTGGTTTGATGAATGTAGGAGAAAATTTTAAAAGAGAAATGGACATTGCGTTTGCTAAGGAGAGAGACAAATCAGTTGTGGTATACTTGGATGACATAACTGTGTTTTCAAGAAAGAAGGAGGATCACTTTAAACATTAGGAGAAAATTTTGTAGAAATGCAAAAGATTTTTTATCTCTCTTAACCCCACTAAAAGTGTTTTTGCTCTAACTTATGGAAAATTTCTTGGACATATCATATCAAAAGATGGGATAAAGATTGATCCTAATAGAGTTAATGAAATTCAAAAGATAGACCTGCCAAGGGACAAGAAGGAAATTCAGTCCTTTCTTGGAAAATTAAACTTTGTTAGAAGGTTCATCCCAAACTTTGCTGAAATTGTCAAAGATATTACCAAGATATTAAAGAAAGGAGCTGATATTACATGGACTGTTGAAGTGAAGCAATCAATTGAAGAGATAAAGAAAGCCCTCACTCAAGGCCCAATTCTTATTGGTCCAAATTTCTCAAGTGAATTTCTGGTTTTCACATTTTCCTCTGAAAATACCATTGCAGGAGTTTAATTGCAGAAAGTACAGCAAGGTACTGAATAGCTTATTTCATATTTTAGTAGAACTCTTGCCAACTCTGAGTTGAAGTATAATATTTTGGAATAACAGGCATATGCTTTGGTGAAAGCTCTTAAAAACTTTAGGATTTATAGTTTACACTCTCATGTCATTGCATTTGTACCTAACATTGTGATTAAAGATATTTTGACACAATTTGATCCTGATGGCAAAAGAGGGAAATGGATAGCTACTTTAATGGAGTATGACATATAAATCAAGCCTACAAAGTTGGTGAAAGGACAAGGGTTAGCAAAAATAATGGCACAATCCAACTTTGAATGTCTTGACATGAACTTCATTGCAGAAATTTCAGAGTTGTCAGAAGAAGAGGAAGAATTGATACCTATTGAAGAGAAATTCATTTTATCTGAATGGTATAAAGATATAATATTTCTCTTACATCATCACAAAGCTCCTCCAGAGTTGACCAAATCCAAATAAAGGTTTGTAAAGATGAAGTCATTAATATTTTCATTCAGAATAAGAATTTGTATTGGAAAGATGTCGGTGGAATCTTTTGAATTGTTTGTTCGAAGAGGAAGCTGAAAAGGTCATTGAAGAGTTTCACAATGGATATTGTGGAGGACACCATTATTGGAAAGCTACAACTAACAAAATACTCAGAGCAGACTACTATTGGCCCACCATGTTCAAGCATGTTTTCAAGAATATCATTGCATGCCATGAATGCCAATTTTTTATGTTAAGAAAAAACCGATTCTTTTACCTTTGATGCCAATATATGTTGAGGTGCATTTCCAACAATGGGGGTTGGATTTCATTGGTGAAATACACCCAACATCTTTAGGGCAGCAACGCTGGATTTTGACGGCCACAGATTATTTCACTAAATGGATCGAAGCAATCCCAACAAGGCAGGTCACTGATTCAGTCATCATTCAGTTCTTGGAGAACAATATTTTGTCCAGGTTTGGTTGTCCTATGAAGATTATTACTGACAATGCACAAGCTTTTCAATCTAAAAAATTAATTAGCTTTTGTCATCAGTATCATATAACACTTGGACATTCAACAACCTATTACACCCAAGGTAATGGCCTTGGGTGTAGACCATAGAATTTGAAATTGAAATATTCTATTTGGATCGATAAGGTCTATACAAAGCGGTCCATTGGTACATCCCCTTATGAATTAGTGCATGGAGCTGAAGCTATTTTTACCACTTCTTTGGGAATTCTGGTAATGAAGCTGCTGCAAGGAATTGAAGAGGAGCCAAATGCTATTCAAAGAAGGATAAACCAGTTCATAGCTCTGCAAAAAAAAAGAGAAGAGGTATACAACAACCACCAGCAATCATAAAATAGAGTGAATAAAACATTTGATAGAAAAGTTAAAGAGGAGAATTTCCAGCTTCAAGATGTAGTTTTGAAATGAGAAGCCAAAATTGAGGAAAAGGGGAAGCATGGAAAGTTTAAAAACATTTGGAAGGGACCATTTGTGGTAGTTTCATATCATGGTAGCAATACTTAGCTTCTTCAGGAAATGGATGGATAGGTATGTGCAGTAGGACCTATCAATGGCAGGTTTTTGAAACACTACTCCTCCTAAATTTTTACTGAATATTCACTCCATTGTATATATTTCATTTTCTGTTATGATGTTTTGCTAATAAAGATGGGCCAATCATTAAGCTTGAGCCTGAAGAGAAGGCCATAAGAGTTTGAATAAGGCTTTTTGAATTTTAGAAGTTTTGTTTTCAACAAATATGGCACTGGAACTACATGTTCTTTGTTATACCACAGGGGCACACCATCCCCAATGGAGCCACTATTATCACTCATTAGTTTTAAACACTTTCATTGATAGGGTTCTACATGTAATTCACCTAGGTTCATGTTGTCTCATACTCATTTTCATGAAAAGTTTGAAAAAAATGCATATGGTGATGTCTACCCTAAGTCTAATCCCACCTCGAGCCATGTCATGTCAGTCAAGTTTACCTCATGTCATTTAGTTTTCATTCCCACGCTTTTAAATCAGAAGCATATTCCACTTGTCATTTTTACACAGTTTTGTAACGAATTATATGTCAAATCAGTAGATTTCACTACGAAACTGCCTGACAGTTCCGTAGCGAATCTGTCAACAGTTAATTGGTTTTCTTTATGAAACCGGTTTTTTTTTTGCAAAGGGTGACAGAGCGGTGTGAGGTGTCAAATTTTTATGGAAGAAGACAAAGGTTAGGTCATGCGAGTTAGTTATCATAATTCTCAAGCATGCAAGGTCGTATATTAGGTAATCATTGCCTCTTATGGTCACATGTGTCATATTTTCCCCTCGAATTATCAAATTGCCTTTTTAAAACTTATCCCAAGCTACTCTTTTTCATTCATCATCCAATTCTTGCGTGTTAAGAATATTAGTGTAATTGTTTGAGAGCTGGTTCACCACGTAAAGCAGGTTGTTGTTCATTTTTCATTCTGCAGGTGTCATCAGGAAGGAGGCAACTAGAAGTATAAAAGATCAATGGCATCAAAGAAGAAAATAAACAAGGGTGGATTTGAAGCTGTTAAATGAAGATCCCACTACTATGGAGGCTTTCAAGAAGGTAGGGTGACAAAACTGCATGGTTTCCATGTCCAGGTATCCAAAGACTGCACAACAAATTTTACAGGGACAACATCAAAAGTTGGAGTTTTGAATCTCACAGTGTCACCATATGTCATCTCCCAAGCTACAGAAATTCCTATAGGTGGTGAAGAATGGTTCAAAGGCACAAAATTCAGAATGCAAGATTATGAAGAGTTTCTCAAACAGGAGCACAGAGGAGCTGACATGACAAATGGCATCCCCAGGGGTTATATGAAAGGGAATTATGCAAAGCTACTATTGGTGGACCAAAAATACTTCACCTGTGCGATGGGAAAGCCACACCATATGCAATGTGGAAGGTTTTGATGGATCTATTCCAAAGCAGCAACGACCATAGGAAATTGGCGCTTAAAGATAAACTCAAGAATATCAATATGGAAAAAGGCAACACCATTCCAAAATATCTAACAAAGTTTGTCCAATGTTGGGATAAACTAGGGAGCGTTGGAATAACAGTTGCTGATGATGATTTGGTGAGCTTGGATCTCCTATGACTTCCTAAGAGTTGGCACAGTTATCAATACTCTGTCAATGGAAGGGAAAATTTGCCAGATTGGGAACGACTGTGGTTAGATTTGGTGTAGGAGGAGTTCAGACGGAACACCAGAGATGGATCTTCATCTAAGAATGAGGATGAAGAGGATTGTACTTTGGCTATCAAGGTGAGGAAGGGGAAGGGGAAGAAATTCCATTCTAAACCCGAGTCCAAGAATGGCAAGAAGCAGGACATGTCCAAGGTGAAGTGTTTTCACTATCACGAGAATGGGCATTTTTCTACTAATTGTCCACAAAAGAAGAAGAACAAGAAGGCTGAAGGATCTGCAGCTGGTGAGGCCCTTGCATCTTAATTTGAGCTTCAATTCTCATTGATTGCATGCATGGTTTCCAGTGCATTGGGATCTGTGTGGTATTTGGATAGTGGCGCTTCCTTTCACATGACGGGAGATAAGGATCTTTTGAGTGACTTAGAGGAGAAATATCTCCAGATGCATATTGAAATGGGCAACGACGGATGGTACATTGCTACCAGGATTGGTACCATTACCTTTAAGAGGGCATCAGGTAAACCCTTTCAATTAAAATATGTGATGCATGTACCATGTCTGAAGAAAAATTTGGTCTCAGTTGCAATGTTGGAGTATAAAGGCTATGATGTTGTTTTTAGTGATGGAAAAGCTTTCCTGCGACATAAAACGATGGGACTAGCCAAGAGGATAGGGATTTGAATTAAGAATCTCTATAAGCTGGAGGTATATGGTTGCGCAACAATGATGGGCAAGGTAGATCAAGTGGTGAGCCGGGATGAGGGCGAATTATGGCACAAGCGATTGGGCCATCTTCACCATGGAGCCTTGAAAGTCATGCAGCAGAATTCTACTGGTCTTCCCAAGGGTACACTTGCACAATAAAACACATACAAGGGATGTACTATGGGAAAATATGTAAAAGCTACCTTTCATGAGAAGGAAAACTGAGCTTCAGGGATCCTTGAGAGAGTTCACATAGACATGTGTGGTCCTTTCTCGGTTGCTTCAATAGAAAAACATAAGTACTATGTAATCTTTGTTGATGAATTTTATCGTAAGTGCTAGATCTTCTTCATGCAGAAGAAAGATCAAATATTCTCTAAGTTCTGTGAGTTTAAGGCATTGGTGGAGAAAGAGTCGGGGAAGAAAGTGAAGGCTCTTAGGAGAAATAATGGTGGAGAATAAATCTCTAACGAATTCAAGAACTTCTGCAGAAAAGAAGGAGTTCGAAGAGAACTCATAACGCCTCATAACCCACAACAGAATGGGGTCGCGGAGAGGAAGAACAGAACTATTGTGGGTGCAGCACGAGTGATGTTGCATGACCAAGGCCTACTGATGCATTTGTGGGCGAAAGCATGCAATACAACGGTACATGTGAAAAACCGTTGTCCTCATAGAGTACTTGGCATGAGTACACCTGAAGAGGCTTTCACTGGTAAGAAACCTGATGTTTCACACTTTAATATTTTTGGCTCATCTGTTTATGTGCATGTGACCAAGGACGCTAGGAAGAAGCTGGAACCAACAGATGAGGTTGGGATTTTTGTGGGGTACACTAAAACACCCCATAATTATCATGTCTATTTGCCAAACAACAAAATGACTATTGTGCGACGGGATATCAAATTTGATGGGGAGAAAGCCATGCGATTGTCCCTTGAGAGGGAGTTGGACTTGCATGCAGAGGAGGAACTACTGGTTCCCAAGGATGAGTCTCAGAATGTGGATCAACCACATGAGAAGGTTCATGGAATGGAGGAAAACACTCATGCATAGCCATCCATCAGAAATGGCATAAGGCGCACCACTGAAACTAATAGGTTGAGACTTGATGATGTAGAGAATGTAGGAGCCCCTACTTCACAGTGCAGACAGAGACAGTCTCTTAACTAATTTACTAGATACATGGCTCTTATGAGCAAATGTATTGTGACTAAACCATCTTCCTTTCAGGAAGTAATGCAACAACCAACTTTGGTTGATGCAATGGTGGAGGAGTATGAATCCATTGTCAAGAACAGTGCATGGGAGATAGTCCCAAGACTGGTCGACAAATCAGTGGTTGGATCGAGATGGATCTACAAGATAAAGCAAGTTGTTGATGGGAGTGTGGAGAAGTACAAGGCCATATTTGTGGCTCGAGGATTCTCACAGATCGAGGGGATAGATTATGACGAGAATTTTGCACATGTTGCAAGGTACTCTTCCATAAGAACCATCCTTGCACTCTCAGGGGAGATGGGCTGGCGCATTCGTCAGACGGATTTGAAAACTGCGTTTCTCAATGGGATCATTGAGGAAGAGGTGTACATAGAGAAACCTGAAGGTTTTTAGATCTTCAACAGTGAGTCACATGTGTGCGAGCTCAAAAGAGCATTGTATGGGCTGAAGCAAGCACCCCGTGCTTGGTACACTCGGATACACAACTATTGAACCATACTGGGCTTCACCAAAAGTGAAGCAGATGCAAACCTGTACCAGATTGTGGTTGAGGGTAAGCTATTGATTATTATTCTTTATGTTGATGATCTAATTTTGACTGGTGATGAGTAGCTGATACACTCATGCAAGGAGGATCTTGCAAGGGAGTTTGAAATGAAGGACATGGGACTCCATTATTTCCTTGGATTGGAAATATGGCAACGGGTTCGTGAAATTTTTGTGTCTCAAGGAAGTATGAAAAGGATATACTGGGTAAGTTTAACATGGAGAGCTGAAAACCCATGGATACTCCTCTTATAGGAAATTGGAGGAAAGAGGATGCTACTTCTGGAGAGGTTGTAGATGCTACTGTTTACCGACAGTTAGTGGGTTCACTAATGTATCTAGTGAACGCAAGACCGAACATTTGCTACGCAGTTAACCATCTGAGTCAAGCTACGATTAAGCCTACCAAGCTCTTTTGGAAGGCGGGGAAGCATGTACTGAGATACCTGAGGGGCACATCAGAGTATGGTCTATGGTACAGATGGACAGAGGGAGTGAAGCTGCATGGCTTCACAGATGCAGATTGGGTTGGTAGTCCATCGGACAGAAAGATCACATCAGGGGGGATCTTTAGAATTGGATCGACAACAATTTCCTGGTACAACAGGAAGCAATGATCTGTGGCACTCATTTCAATGGAAGTGGAATACATGGCAGCAATTCAAGCTGCATGTGAGGCTATTTGGATGAGAAAGATCTTGGTTGGTCTGTTTTGTTCTCAAATGGATATGAAGTGATTAATTGTGATAATCAGAGTTGCATTAGACTCTCGATTAATCCTGTGTTTCATGTAGGTCCAAGCATATAGATATCCGGTACCATCATCTCAGCTATTGTTGCAGAGAAGGATAATGTTGCTTCAGTACATTCCCATAGAAGATCAGGATGCAGGTATTCTGACAAAGGTGCTCACTAGGAGAAAATTCGAATACCATAGAGACAATATCGGGGTGAAGGATAATCCCTTTCTTGTTGAGAGGGAGTGTTCAGATTCAACAAGAAAATTTAGCACCCATGCCTAGTGCATTAAGCACCTGGTTTCTTTAAGCACCCAGACTCGGGTGGGGCCCAGAATGCTATTTTTGGGTGCATGTCTATTTTGGTTATCCCTTAATTAAGATGGACATTAAACTGTGATATATTATCAATGTGGACTTGGATCAGTTAAATGAAAGTGATAAATTCAGTTAGCTAGTGGATTTCGAGTTAGAGGTAGTTGGTGAGGCATGTAGAGTAATTCTAGTCATAATAGAGTTCGAAGTGCAGTGGTTGGTATGTTTAGTTGTTGGCCCCACTTCCATAAGTGAAGCTTGGAGATTGGGTCATGTCTTAGTGGCTCTTCCTCTCATGTTTACCCTCACAAGCTGGTGAAACTACGTAAATGTGGGAGGGGGTGTTACAAATGGGTTGTTTTAAATATCAATCTTGGTTGGATGAGTGGTTTCAAATGGGATAACTATGCAATAATTTTAACTGAAATAGAAAAGGACAGGTCGAGGTATTGTTTATCTCCAACAACAAAAAAAATCAGACAAACATTTAATAACAAGAATGGGATGCGTTGTCCAAGGGGTTGACTGTGTGGAGCCTTGGAAAAGGATAGATAATTGGTATTTTGGGGATACATATGCTAAACTGAAAACACACCCTCATTTCCTCATGCATGGGCAGTAGAGAAAAAGTAGGGGAAAGCGTATATTTATTGAGGGAAGAGAATTCATTTGCTGAACGCATACATAGTGGAAGAAATTTTAAAAGCACTACAAGAAAAATTCCTCCAAGGGTAGAGGTTAAAAACATAGAGAGAGAAAAAATCAGAATTCATAGAAACCAAGATCTGAAGAAAGTAACCAATTGAAGAACCCTCACATAGGCTTGCTAGGTGAAAATGTGATAGAGAGTAGTGGCTTTCCGAAAGGCTCAAGAACCCATTAGAAGCTTATGGATTGATGAACCAACTGAATTAGGAAGAGACACTCAGGTACTTGTGAGGGATGATGAACCACCAGTAGTTGCCTTAGGGCTCAAACTTTAGTGCCTGACTCACTGATAAATTACCTGGAGAGGTGATCTATTTACCCATCGATATCTTATCCATTACTGAGCCTTCATGTGATGTGGAATCTCTTCTCCTGAAAGTGAGTTGAAACTCTTTGTATTGTGGTATCCCGACATGGATGATATCATGTTTAAAAAGTTTTGAAAATTTAAGTGAAGCCTTGTGGGGTTGGGGGATGAAGGCAGTGTGGCCTTGTGGCATCATGTTTTAGGTGGTCTATTGGATAAATTTTCCTCTTAAAAGCACTCCACCTCAAGCACTAAAATTTGGCTCAGGGATGACAACTACAAGTAATTATGGTTGTAGCTTTTCTATAGTTGGCTAGAGAGTTAGAGTCCCACTCTCAATTTCCATATCTCTTATAATACAAGTATACTCTCATGTTACATGCTTGTGATTATTACAACTTTGTTCACTGTTTTTATTTAATTCTATGTTAATATCGAGGAGTGTTGATTTTCCTGCATGAGTAAGGAGTGTCATTATATTGTGTAAGAATTTGATGGAATTGTTCATTTCCTATGGATATCTTTAGGCTTGAAAATTCACCACAGTTGCTTGAATTTAAAGAGATAGGTAATCTCTATCTATGGCTAATTGCTTACTTTGAATTGTTGGAATATTTGGTTAATGTGTTGATAATCTTGCCTATATCAATGAGTATGCGTGGGAAACCAGGCTAGACTGAGCTTCATTTAAGCTCAAGGAGATAACATTTTTTTGTATCTCTATATATAATATATATATATATATATATATATATATATATATATGTGTGTGTGTGTGTGTTTTGTAGAATATAGGCCGAGGGGATTTATGAACTCATTTTTATGAAAAAACAAATGTTGGACTCAAGCCCCAATTTTATCTGAACCACCACAGTTAAAACATGATTATGTCCTCGAAAATCAGTGGGTTCAAGCCTTGTGCATATTTATGTGCACATGCATCAAGTGGGTTGGGTCTCGATGATCTTCGAGCTTGGGCACTAAGTTGTAATAAGCCTTGTACCATAGAACCACCATGACTAAGTTCTAAGGGCAGAAAGGCCCAAGTATTCACATATATTGTATAGGTGAAGGTTGTAATATTAGGGGTCGAAGGAGCCCGGAGGCTCAAGCTTAGTATGATAGGTGACTAGGCGTAGTGACCAAGCCTGTAAGTAAGGGAAATCTAGGCCATTGAAGGATGAGTGTTCATGTTCGTTGGATGAACCTCGATGCTCTGTCCCCATAAGTACCAAAGGGAGAACCAAGAGGTAACTCCCAAGATCAAATCTCTGAGATGACGTGGTAGTGGGGCCATTATCAAACCTAAGTGGAAACCATTGTTATAAGTCACAAGGTAAGAAGGATTGATAAATGATGATGCCACCCTTACGTTTAGGACTGGTGATTTCACCCTAAAACCTGTTCCCCAAATATTTTTGATGGACTACTTGGTAGCACCCATTGGGATTTAAGTGTCAGGGTGACATGGTGCATGGGCCTCTTTCACTGGGACAAGCGTTGTGTGTGGTGCGATTGTGTTTGGTTACAGGTTAAGGAGGGAGACTAAGTCATATAATGGGATTTGTCTTGCCACTTAGCCCGAAGGGAATGTCCCCAATAGTTTTTTCAAGGAGAAACATGGGAATCCGTTGGGGTTTTATGCAGTGGGGTGACGTGGCCATAGAGGGCCTACAGTCACACACATCACACACACACACACACAATGTTATAGTTGGTTGTGGGGACTCTATAAGTGGGGTTATATATTACTTGGTATGAGTGGGTTAGCTTCTATCACTTGGCTATGACGTGGCACTTGACCGGGATAACCATGTGGACACCACATGGTAGGCATGATGACATGGCACAATCGAATTGTACATGACTTTAATTGGTCATATATTTTGATCTGGGAGTTAGATCAAGGCAAATTTCATATCATTAGAAAGGTCTCAACGAGAAAAATGCAAGAATGTTGTATGTTTAGGTTTTGAGTAAATCGAAAAAAGAAAAAGAAAAGAAAAGAAGGGGTCCCATTTCCATATTGGGAGTCAGGTCATCATAGTTTTGGCTGGGGTTAGTAGGGGGTACGTTATACAGTGGTATTAGAGCTTCCAATTTCCACACTTGGAGTGTATGGGATCTATGGAAGAAGTAACCAAGCAAAGGTTCAACATTGGACCTCTGAATATCAAGTGAGGCCTTAGAGCATTGTGATAAGCATAAAAAACCTAATTATTTTTATGGGTTGATTATGTGTATTGTTTGGTGTGTCTTCACATGCATGTAGAATGACACAAATGATGTATATGATTTTATTGATACTAATGTACTAATCAAGGTGTATTGTTGTAGTTAGCTTTACACAAGGATATTTCCAATAACAACCCAGGGTGATAATGTTTATTATGCATTTGAGATTGTTAAAATCTAACTATTATGTATGTGCATGAAAACACATTGAGTTTAACGACCACATGAACAACATTATGAGACTACTTATAGAAGGCCACAACATCACCAATATCATCATCATGGGAAGAGAAGGGAGAGAGGATGTGTACTGGAGGAGTTTAAGAAGGTCAAGCCTCCTATATTTTATGGCGAAATAAAGAAATCAGAGGATGCATAAGCCTAACTGTTGGGAATGAGAAATTTTTTTTGACTTCATGATTACTCAGAAAACATGAAAGCAAAAATAGTTACTTTCAACCAAAAATTCAAGGCTAACATTTGGTGGGAATACCTAGAAAATGTAAAGGGCATAAGAGAAGAGGAGTTGTCATGGAAAAAAGTCAAGGAATATTTCAAAAATAAGTATCTATCTGAGAGATACTTAGAAAATAAGGCTAAGGATTTCTATGAGCTCAAATTTGGTCAAATGAAGATGATGAGTACACCACCAAATTCTTAGCGTTGTTAAGGTATACTTCATAGCTTAAGGGAAAATAAATAAATATTCATAGGTATGTTAGTGGCCTGCCACAATCCTTTAAGATATGATTGAGTTCAATAAGCCTAAGACATTAAAGGATGAAATTTGAAAACTGAAGCATTTCTATGAGTAGTCTAGGCATGAACTTGAGTATAAATCAAATGAGAAATTCAAAGGCAATGCCAAGTTTATAGGAAAAAGGTAAAAAGCAACAAAGGGAACAAGTGCAACCCCTATTAACCAAGAAAATAAAAAGAGGTCTAGAACTGTTGGTAGAGGCTATACCACTCAATAAGAAGCCAAGAGTTATGAGAAGGGTCCATATAAGTGTTGGACTTGTGGAGGGAATCACTTAAGGAAAGATTTCCCACAACAAAATCACGCTGGCCCGAGACTGTACAACACGTAGGAAGAAGAGATAGTTAAGGACATGGCCCAAAATATACCCAAAGTATATGCAGTCGTGGACAATAGACATGCCGACCATCAACCTTCTATAATTGAAATGGAAGGTAAACTCTATAATCGAATTATTTATATTTTAATTGACTTGGGCTCTAATTACAACTATATTAGTCCTGAACTTGTGGATCAATGTAAGCTAGCTAAAGATATGCATGAAATTTCATGGTTGGTTCAATTAGCAACGAGAACAAAAAAAAGGGTAAGCCAATGGGTTAAATCACGTGGATTTGAACTCAATGGCATGCCAACGACAACAAATATTAATTTGCTTCCTTTAGGTGCATATAATATGTTGTTGGGCATGGATTAACTGTATACACATTGGACAAAATTATATTGTTATTAGAAGGCTATTGAGCACCAATATTTTTTGTAAATAAAAAGTATGGCACAATTAGGGTATGCATTGATGGCATGTAGTTGAACAAGGTGACTAGAAAAATCAGGTATCCATTACCACAGATCAACGATTTATTTGATCAGTTGAGAGGAGCAACAATTTTCTCCAAAATCGATTTAAGGTCAGGATACCATCAAGTGTGCATCAAGGGGGAAGATATCCACAAGACAAATTTTCAATCAAGGTATGGGCATTATGAGTTTGTAGTAGTGCCCTTTGGACTTAATAATGCCCTTGCCACTTTTATGTCCTTAATGAACAATGTGTTGTGCCCTTATCTAAATAAATTTGTGATTGTTTTTGTTGATGAAATTTTGGTCTATTCAAAAACCAAGGAAGAACATGAAGATCATTTGACTATGGTACTATAACTACTAAGAGAGCATAAAATTTATGCAAACCTTAGTAAATGTAATTTCTTTCAATCACATATTCGTTACTTGGGGCACATCATCTCAAAGGAGGGAGTAGCAATTGATCCAAGGAAGGTTAAGGTCATCGTGGCATGGCCAACCCCTAAGAATGTGGTTGAAGTTACTGTTGGAAAGTGTAACTAGGTTCGGTCTTCATAATGACTATGTAATTATGTATTTATATAATGAATAAGACAAAGATAATAAAATATATTTATTGTTCAGCTTGCTTCATGGGTTTCATGAGCAATGGATTTTATTATAGGTCAAAGACTTCTTCTTGATGTATTTTAGGATTTGTCATCTTGTCATAAATGTACAAATTAGAGTCATGTACATGAATCAATGTTACACTGATAAAGTGTCAAAGAAACAATGTAAAAAATGTTCAACACCATTGTCACCTTGTTGAAAGAATACTCCTTGAAGTCGACCTCACAAAAGTAGGTCAAGTCGACTTGAGAACACTGCTAATGAATCGTCACACTCCTTCATGGTAAGGTTGGCTTAATTGTAGGTTGAGACAACTATATATACCCAACTATGCTATGGAGAACAGAGACAATTACAGTTCAGATTGTTTGTGATTTTCAGACATATATACAATGACAGTCTGTGGTGATACAAGCAAGGAAAAGGTAAGTATCACAGAAAATAAGCAAGGAAGACGATACATATTACAATGAAGAATAGGTCTATAACACAATACTAAAAAGCGAGGAAGCCAAGACCTATTACAACAAAGGAGAGGCCTGTCATCCCATGCGTAACACAATGCTGAAGAAGGAGGAGATATAACATAGAGAAGGAGTATAATATCTCTATTTTGGGACAAAAACATATATCTGAAGAAGGTTGAATATTGTCTATAGTACTAAGGGAGGATTACCACAGTGTTAGAAGGGATCTTAGACTCAAGTATAAATGATACAATAATAATATCAAGAAGGAGTTCTAAGGAGGCCAAGGCTATATCAATATAAGACTAAGGAGATGCACATTGTTCAAGGATATTAGATAGCGGACCGAGCTTCCCTTGTGCAAGTACAAAATGGTGCAGAAATGAATGTTGTCATAGGGAGCCAAGAAGAGCAGGTGACAAGGATGTTGGGCGTATACTAAGGTCAAGGGCTTGTTTCATGGTCATGGTACTTGTCAACTGAAAGTCTATAAGAAGAATTACTTGTGGTTTTTCCTCTCCAAGAGGGAGAGGTTTTGGCCCTGGCTTGAATAGCCTAAATTTGTGTCTCTTGTGTTTTGATAATTGACTTGATGAAAGACCTAATAAGCTAATAAAGAGAAGACCTAAGTAAGAGAAGTAAGCTCACAAGTAATTATCAAGTATAGAATTGAATTAAATGCCACCCTACCTATTTCTCAACATGGTATCAGAGCTAAGGTGCTGAATATATGGGATACTTGACAAGGAGACACTCAAGGATTAAAGAGCAAGAATCCATTTCTCTAGAAATCATCAAAGTCAAGGTCAAATTTTTCATTGGAAAGTCAAATCAGTTTGCAAGAAAATTATCAAGCCATCTCAAGAAGACCTTCAAAGGATCCACTCATCAAGAAGATGACATTTTCCATCAAAGATTTATGATATTGAATACATTGTTGGAAGACACATCATCAAGAATCATCCAACACGATTCAACACCTTTGAATACATCATCATTCTGAAGACATCCTTGATCATTAAAGGTAATTAAAGGAATCAATCTAAGAGGGAGTTCCTGCTATCATTTTCATCATCATCATCAAGGAAGCTAATAGGAGGAAGAAATCAATACACTCAAGTAAGTATCTCTATGACCTCATCTAAATATGTCAAAATGACTTATTGCAAAGAGAGCAGAAAATTGGTTGGGTCATCAAACTTTAGTGCATGGAAGAACAATACATATTTGAATCTAATCGAAGATGAAGTTATGGGATACATCAAAGGATGTACAACTTAACCCTCAAAAGAATATGCTCCAGCTCATGCTAAGTACATGAAAGGAGAAATCAGAGCATGTAAGGACTCACTCATACCCTATGTATCAAAACTATAAATTGCAAAAGAAATATATGAGAAATTGGTGGAGGTATTCTTCGTGAGTACTGTAGGAGAAATAATCTCTCTGAGACAAGTGCTATACAAGATGAAATTGTCAAGAGAGGAAGGAATCACTTCATATTTTATGAAGATTTCTGAAATATGAGACCAATTTTAGGAATTGGGAGAAGTAATGTCTGATAGTGAGATGACTACAATGGTGCTAAATGCTCTACCAAGAGAATGGGAAAACTTCACTTCAAGCTTATACGGTGTTAGTGACCTATAAATATAAGATTCATAATTTTGACTTGACTAATGGTAATCTTGTAAATATGTACATACTTTGCCTTCTGCAAGTTGTATTCTCATATTTTGTAAAAAAATAAAATAATAAAAAATAATAATAAAAATAATAATAATAAAAAATAAAAAATTAATAATAATAATAAAATAAAAAAGAGGATAAAAAGTCCTAAAAGAAAAATCAAAGGACTTAGAAAAAATAATAGACCCCAAAGAAAAATGAATAAAACATGAAAGTGTGCAAGTCTAAATGCCACTAATTTTACCTTTTGCAGTTGATTATGGCAGAGTGTCAATAAATGCCATAATCCATGATGAGTTAAACAGTCTAATATTGACTTTTCATGTTTCAATTTCACTTGTTATAGTTAGAGAATAAAGAATTGTCATATAGTTTAATCATGACAATTCAGTAGTTAGGTAGAGAATAAGTGAATCCAATAGTTTAATCTGGATTCCTGGATGAAATAAGTGTAAAAATAGATAGTTTTATTGCTTTCAGAAAGAATAAATGTTGTAAAGGTTGCAAGCTCAAATGCACCTAATCAAAATGGAAGAAAAAATGTTAGCAGTTAAAATTGGGTAGGTAGAAGAAGGTGAGAAACATCAATGTAAATATTATTCACCAGGGCTGCAAATAACTAACTTCCCCTCCCCATAGCCATTAAGCATTCTAAGCTATCAGTAAAAAAGGCTCAAGGCATTTCCATGACTTTTGTTGGGACCGGACCCAAGGCTCTATGGCTGACTAGTTGAAAATGTTAAGTTGTTATATTAATCCAAAAAAATCACATCATTTTCCATTCATGCATTCATTTCCATGAAAAATCATAAGTAAAAACTTCATTTTTACTTAAAGATACTCTAATCCCCATTTAATTAATTTCCCACATATCATAAAGGCATAAAACCTTCAAAATTACATTTTATCCTAAGATGAAGTGATGAAGTTATTATAATGCAAATTTGCCTTTAAACTTCACTTTTCTTAGTTATGTTAATGTATTTTGAGTATCCATTGTTCCCTTGTCATTTTAACTTTAACTTATTTAATAACTCCCTAGAAAATAATATTTTCATATTAGTATAACTTCCTTTTTATATTAAAAAACCCCCAAAACCCATTAATATAACTTTAGTCAAAGTTATTTATCCCCACATGTTTAAATAAAGACCCACATTATATCCCCTTTGGCTAAAAATAACCTTATATAAATATCCCGCCCTCTATGGTTATTAAATCAACATGATTTAATTAACTATATAATAAAAATACTCAAAAAATCATTAAACATGTTTCAATATGTGATTAAAAAAAAAAAAAACATAAAACCCGAAGTTTAATTTAAACTAAACTTCACTAGACCCACCCCTCTGTCTATATTCTCCCTTCCCGACTCCCTTAACCCAAGGTTAAAACTATAACCTTATCTATTTTTCCCGATATGTACTCCATTACCGTAGTCTTTAACCTTAGTTGAAACCCCGTTATACCCCTCCCGACCACTTTTTCCTATGTATAAAGCCTGTTTATATATAAACTTTAACAAAATCCTCTGCGCCATCGGGTCTAATCTTAGCCATTAGATCCTTATTAACCTTTTGATCCGACGTTTCTCATAAAACACGATAATCCTATCTCCATGCTCCTTCATTCCCTATCGCGTAGCTAATCATCCTCTGTAATCCAACGGCTCATATGCAACCCGATAACTCATTAATCCTATCCCCACCATCCTTATCGCGCTTAATGTCCATCGTAGATCTCCACTCACCAGATCCTACGGCCACCATTCAAAGCCCCAGCCCCACTACATTACCCTATAGCTTTCAATTTAATCTTGACCGTTCGCTTATCATAGTCAAATCCAATGGTGCCAATCCCATATCGCGCGATGAAAATAATCGACCCAAGTTTCCAAAAAATTACGCGATATAAGTTGTTTCCCAATACCACCCTCTGCCGACATGTCAAAATTCTATATCGCGTGCAAAAAGTGAAATTCAGCTTACCACCTCTAAGTTGCGCGAAAACTGCCCGATCCCAAATCAAAACCGCTCCCGCCATTCCTGCAATAAATGTGATTGAATGTGATATGAATTAAGGTTTTATGCCTTGGTTTTTAATTATTTTCATAAGCATTTCACGTATTTATCGTATACAACACTAAGAAACCTTCACAAAACCTCCCAATGCCATTTTTGAGCCATTTATGAACCAATTTAACTTCTCAGTACTGTGTTTACTCTCAGAGTTGTTCCCAAGAATCTCCATGACCTCGACGTAAGTTATTGAATTGAAGGCGGTGGGGAACCAACAACTCCTCACTCACGCAATCATACTGTCATAGGTATTTTTCCTGTTACGACTTTGTAAAATATTTCAATTCCAGGGGAAATTAAACATATTGAACTGCCATTTCCTAGAATTAGTTGAATTACCCATTTAGGAAATCTAAAAATCTCCAAAATACAGGGGAAACCCTGTCAAAATTTCTCCAGAATCCACATCTTCCATTTTAGCAGGTTTTTAGCCCTTCCTAGATCATTTTCACTGTTGAACTTGATCTAAACAATCCTCTGTGCATAAGAAACTCTTTTTATCATCCAGAGCCCTACTCAGAGTCTGAAATTTGCCAGTGAAATCTTTCAATTGTCCCTTGTTTCCCAAAAAGAACCCATCAAACTGTTTAATCTTGCTTTGTTCATCCAAAATGACTAAGAAACAACTCCTAAGTATGGAGGACCAAAATCCCAGAAAAATGTCTCAAGTAAGTTACCTCAGGCTGAACCTTCAAAAATTGATAAACCTACTCCTGCACTCACAGCTAAAACAACTGAAGTTGTGAGACCGGTACAACCTCCCATTACTTCTCAAGAAAGTAGCTCCTTGCTTGATCTTGACTATAGAATTTTTGATCCTTCAGTTGAATTCAACCTCTTAGAAGTTCACAATTGGTGTTTTGGAAAGTCTGTAGAAAAAGCCAAAGGTGGTGTACCCATTTGGGAGTCCAATCTACCAAAGTATTTTGTTCCTCTCACTCATCAAGCCCCTGATTTTTTCAGACTATGTCAACTGTATTATCTTCTTGATCAAAGGTGTATTATCGATAAAGACGGGGAAGTAATGTTCTACACCAATGCTGAGTCCATAAATTCCATGATGCAAATGAAACATGACCCCAATTCAGTTTCATTATCAATAGAAGATCTGACCCAGCTGTACTTGGACTTAGATTTTTCTGCCAGGTTCAACATATTTCAGACTTTTTGGCCTACACATGTTAATGTCCCTAAAGTAAATCCTCCCTTTGATACATTTGACTTTCCAGAGGAAACAAGGCAGATTGTCTCCATGCTGTCATTTATACTGGGATATAACAATGATGAATTCACTGATGCTTCAATCTTGGGTTTTTTGTCAGCCTTGACTCCTGGCCAGCATCCATCCATTATCTTCAATTTTTCCAAATTTATTATTGACAACATGCACTACCAATTGACCAAATTACCAAAGGAGGGACTTTTTAGATACACATCATATCTACTACATCTTTTCTTGTATTATCAAACAGAAAAGTTTCCCATTGAGTTACAGAAATTGGATGTAGAAGGGAACCTCCTGTTAGTTGTGTTTTGGACATCTATTTTGAAAACATAACGGGTGTTGGGTGAAACTATTGTCGTTTTAATTCCGTTGTAGTACTTGCCCAACCATTTAATTTGTCAATCTGAGGTTCGTAGACTTACGAAGCACATGCACTATATATGCAGGACCGAAGTGGAACTAATCTAATCTAAATTACTGAAATCAAATTGATCTAGGAAGGCATTGAAACATCAACTATGAAAGCAGGAAATTACATAAGGGAAAAGCCATACAACATGTGAAGAGCTAAATGACAAACAACATATGTGAGCTCACAACAATAAAGCCATCTCAAATTACATTACTAGAATCAAATGACAAACCATGAAATCATACAATAAAAGAATATGAATCACAGTTAAGAATCCCCCTCTCCTAATTACAAAAATATCTCTTAAAGCTAATCTAATGAACTTCTGAACTTATGAACTCCTGAGCTAATCAAAATGAAGAGAGAGCACTCTCTTATATACATGAAGAAGCTAACCATCTCATTCAACCACTCTCAACTACTTTCCCATTATTACAAGACATGATCCCTTTGAATCCTCCACACATCTCTCACATATCTTGAATAAGACATGCCAACCAAATCCTCCACGATCTTCTCCTTAGGAATAGGCTTGAATAATTATCTCCTTAATATGGTGGAGGAGATATTCCAAAAGTTTAGAATTAATCCTTCACATTTCTCCTACACATTACAAAGCTCACACATTCTTGAGATATATATTAAAACATGTATATTTTCTAATATTTAATCATAAATTCACTTATAATACAAAAATGAATAAAGTGGAAAATAGGAAGGTGAAACCAAAATGTATTTATGAAAGTGATATAATGAAAGGTTAATGGGATGATGAAATGTAAGGAATAGTGAAGGGAAAGGTGGATGAAATACGACATTTCTGAAGCCCAACATCCCCCCCAACTGAACTTGTTGCATGTCCTCATGCAACCATGCATGGATTTCTTTGGCATCTGAACTTTGGCTTTACATGATGATGTCTTTTTAATAATGAATGTTTCCAGGATATGTGCGGGGCATGAGTAACAACTTTCATTTTCTTATGGTTGGTTCTTGTGTGACAACCATGAATACAAAGAATGTTGGTTCTTGTGTTAACAACATTCATTTCGTTTTCTGTTCTCTTTTCTTATGGTTGGTTCTTGTGTGACAACCATTAATACAAAGAATGTTGGTTCTTGTGTTAACAACATTCATTTCATTTCCTGTTCTCTTGCTGCAATAATAATGTAAACACTCACTGGAAATCATAAGTTGTCAATGTGCATAAGAAAGCCTTTTTGTAATATTCATGAAGTATGCCAGTATGTATATTGATGCGTGTGAAACAAAGTGCAACAAAGTATTGTTGGAAAAGAAATGTTGGTGAATGGTAAATGAGATAAAAAAAATGGAGTGATAGTGGTGGAGAAATGGAATCATGGTGGTGAATATGTAGTGAATATAGTTCCCTCCCCCCAACTGAATTGGTTGCATGTCCTCATGCAACTTGGCATGGGTCATGAAAGGAAATGGAGCATGATGAGGGAATTTTCCAAAATATTGAAGTCAGCATATAAGGAATTGCATGATTAAAGATTAGAAAACAACATACTTCCACTTACCCAAGAATGATGAACTATGCAATAGGAATGTAGCTGCTGCTGCTGCTGAATCATGAAAACGTGACTAGTATCGTAGCTGTAACTGCTAGATCAAAGAATATGTGACTGTGGTTGCAACTGTTGTAACTGCTAGAACATGGAAGGTTTTATTGCAGCAGGATCATGAAAATGTAACTGTGAATGTTGATGTTGTTGTAACTGGATCCTGGGAAATGAAGGAATCTGAACTGCTGATGCTGAATCATGGAAAAGATAAAGGCTGAAAGTGGAACTCTGATACTCTCGTAGATCAGAATTCATGCTGCGGTAACTGCTGAGGGAGTCGTGAAAAAGTGTATAGTCTTTGTCTGCTACAAAACTGATGGTACAAATCTAATCATGCGAAAGAATGTGTTGATGTCGAGCATGAAGAGAAATCATTGGATTACCGGCCATTGATGTATGTCGTTAACCAATGCGAGGCAAACTCACCATTGATGTCAATGAGTGCCAAGGTACCCGAGTACATCTTGCGAAATGCGAATAGAGGGGTTGACGTCGAGCCATTTGCAAGATCTGACGATCAAGGGACATTGATGTATTCCCATGATTGTCAGTGAGAGAACTTTCCATTAAGGCATGCAAGTCTCAAGGTACCCAAAAGGAACTCTAGTCTATTTCCCAGATAAGGTGCTGAGGTCGATGGGGCAAGACTTGTTGAAAGGTGGGCCTTAAGGAATCCCACATCAGTCAACGCGAGTTTGTACAAAGAGATTTGGTAGGACTATAAATGGAAAGAACTCACGAACAAGCAGTGTGGATCAACATGGCGAGGAAAGCAAGGCAGTGTAATTATGGAAAGGGAATCAGTTTTATTCAGAAGGAAAACTAGAAGGAAAATGAACTGAAAAGGTTAAAGGAATGTATGCATTTCAGAAAAATTACTGTGCATGAAGTCATGAAAGATGAGGTAATGGAAAATGGGCTTCAACACAAGGATGGTCAATCAGCTTTGAAGGAGAAGTGCTACAGTGTTACTGCATGGATAATGGAAAAAGTGGAAATGTTGGTGTATCAACATGGTCACTGTGTAAAAGCAAACATCAAGAGGCGCAAACATCATGATGTTTATGGCGAGTTACAACTCCTTCAAGCTGTTTATGAAAGCACGCTTCTCACAAAGTTTTGTGATCTTTGAAAATCACTTCAGCAGCAAAATGCGATCATGTCCGAAACCTGGAAAAAACTTAGTACAAATCCTGTATGAAAACTTCGTGAGAGCATTGTAAAACATAAGATGCGAGAATAAGCACAAATGCGAGCAAAAGAAAGAAATTGTGTGTTAACCTGTCGCCTGTGCTGATTTCATCATCGATCGCTGTCAAAGTGACTTCAAGAAAACAAATTAGTGTTAAGCGTAAATACATGCATTCGTATTGTTTTCAGGAATTTATTAAAAGGTCCATTTGCAATTTTCATGAAATTAAAGGCAAAAAGAAAAACAAAACAAGCAAAATTAAAGTCAGATCTCCATTTCTTGGCATGCTTTGCAAAGTGTAGCAATACTGTCTTGGCGCTAGCAAATCTTTAGTTTCTTGCTGATTCAGTTTCTTAGATGCACCGTTAAATTCATTCAAGCAATTATAAGTTGGGCAGAGTATGTTTCGCATCGATTTGCTGCAATAATGTCACTTACTTCTCTGCAATATTGGACCTGTACATCGTCAGATATAGTTGAATATTCAAACCATTCAATTGTAGCATTTCTAAGTATCCAGTAACAATCATCAAGCAGTGAAAGATAATCCAATCAACGTTCTTAAGTATCCTGGCATCATGAACATTAGTGTAATGAAGCAATGTGTAAAATGGAGATAGTGAGTATGAAAAAACAATCAGTTTTCGGCATAAGCATAAGAATCCAAAAATTCTTCTCCAATCTTAAGCTCAGCAGCATTCTCTTCCTGTTCTGACGTTGAAGCCATTGTCGTGTTTTGTTGATAGATGTTGCGGTTGTCAAACAAATTTATTGAGTAAAATAAATAGGCTCCATTGTGTTCTCGGCCTTTGCCCAAATCTAAGCTGCCTGAAAAACGTTAAAATAAAAAATTGTTGTAAAGAAGAGCCCTTTGTCTGCCGGCTGAAAACTGTTCTGGCCAACCTGTGAAATCACACTCTCAACCATATCAGTGGGAAACATGTTTTACAAATTATGGCTCTATAGCACAATTATACAAGCTACGAACAGCTTGGTACTTTCAAGCATTTCTATGCAATGAAATCAGCAATTATTATTATAATGTCCCTCTATTCATTTAATATGGAACAAGAATAGAATCTATCAATCAAATTAAATTCACATGTGAAGAGAATAAAGTGCTTGAAGCAAGTATTAAGATGAGCTTCTTCCTTCAGACTCACGATCTTCTGAAAATGTGAGTGATAGATATGGGCATAAACTCGGAAGAGAGGTGCTGATACCTCTATCGGTTCTTTGATTTGAACACCATCTGCCCATCTATACTCGTGATTCGAAATAATAACAATACAAAAATAAGTACAAAACTATCTCCAAACAAGAGCAACATGGGAGATCCCATTACATGCAAATACGATCCAGCAACACTCAGAGAGGATATTAACAGAACATTGTGTTTTTTTCCAACCGTGAATTCAACATTAACACATTAACACGGTGAATTAATATATTAACACATTTAACATTGAGATCTGTTCAGATAATAAAAAGGCACACCACATAAAAAAACAATTAAGTTTTAAGAGCTAGCTTAATTGGTGAAGACTTTATCGCACCTCTGTTATTGAAAAATTCAGGGACAATTTGTGAAACCAACACCGCAAATGCACTCACACGCATATTCCATGTTCCCAATAGCTTTCGTAAGTGCATGTGTTTACAAGGCGCTTGCAAATCTTGCGTGGGTCATTGACAGATCTATGTTATTTTTGACATTGTATAAAAAGTCACCAGTGGAAGCTATCCTTCTAGAAATCCATTCAGGAGCTAATTCTCCAAGAAGCCGCAACTGCTCCTCAACTTCACTTCTATCAGTGACTGCGGTGTGATTTGATATTATTTTGTGAACAAGCTCTTGCCTTGTAATATCATAATTGTTTTCTTAAACAAAATATATGACGTATCATATTGAAAAGTCGGGCATGCATCCAATCATCTGTGACGCCTCTTAGCGGGTGATACACCCAGGCTAGCCTTGCTCACAAAGTCTTTACATTTCTTTTCATGGAGCCCTTGCACCAGCGGCATCGGAATGGAGTGAATGATTCCCCCGGTCATGATCGAGACAATCCATCGATAGCTTTCTTGTATGACTCCGAATATTGTTATACTCTCCTTGTGAGAGTTTGAATGTGTTCTTCTTCTGTCGATGATTTTTAATGAACCATTTGGAAACAACTCACCAATAACCCTTTGTGTGAAGCCGATAGCTTCTTTTGTAGGGTCGTCTCTCTTGTAATACCAGAAAACAACTGTTTGCCCTGAGAAACGAGCTCTCACGAGAGAGTACACGTGCGCCGTAACCCATTTCTGGGACTGACTCAAGGCGCACTTCAGCTGTTGGAGATATAGGACCAACTATACCTAACATTGATAAATCATCTGGCAATGCAACATAACTCCATCCACAAGTTTGTGTCAATCCATATCCTTGTAAAACATGGCAACAAGTAGTTACTCTTAAAAATTCCTTCACAGAACTACTTAGGGGAGCTGCTCCAGACAATATAAGTTGTACCCGACCTCCTAATCTTGCTTTAATCTTACTTAAAAAAATTGCATCCGCCAATGGTGATGCTTGACATTGCCTGAAGCCTAGTTTCATCCCTGAAAGCTTATAGTTATATAGAGAGTTAAAAATTAATCTCTGGATCGTACCACTCTCCTTGAGTCTTTTCATGCCTCCTGCAAAAATACGATAAAAAACTCTAGGCACACCTGCAAATAAAGTTGGCTTCAACTCCATTAAATCTTCTCCAAGTAATTTAGTATCCCCTTGCCAATACCCCACTAAGGCACCGCAATGGAAAAAGAATTCTTCAATGACACGGTCAAAGATATGAGCCAGCGGAAGGAAAGACAAATAAACATCATCGGTTGTCATCTTTTCGTTAACTTTTTCAAAGACAAGTTTAGTTCCAGCTATAGTCTGGGTAAGTGCCTCATGAGTCAAGATAACGCCCTTTGGTTCTCCACTGGTTACACTTGTATACATGATTGTGGAAATGTCCATAGGCACAGGTGGTGAGAGTTCTGTAGGATTATGTTTTCCCAGCTTTAGAAACATCTTCCAGGAGTATGCTGCTATTCCCAACCTACGAGCTTCTTCCTCTTGCTCACCAGTAATACTTGAAAAAGAGACTAAAGCCTTTACATGTCCAGGACCCTTTTGTATAGACTTGAATAGATTTGGGATTTTGATGTCTTGAACAAATACAATGTTGATCTCAGCATGCCTTAAGATGAACTCAACAGCATTTTCTCCGAGTGTATCATAGAGAGGGACACAGGTAATACTATGGCCACAGCATGCCTCCATTGCTATAATCCATTCAGGACAATTTATTCCATAAATTCCATAGCGTCCAAACGGTTCAATGCCACATGTACGCATAGCAGCTCCTACATTCAACACTTGATCAAAGACCTCCCCATATGTTTGCCATACATATTTGCCTACCTTTCCATTATGAATTTCCCTGCGCCCAACCATTCTCCTAAAGGAGTTTTTTTACAAGAGGTGCTGAAAACTTCCCACAACGTCAACAAACCAGGCAATGGCGGAGGAAAACCATCTTTAGACCATATGTTTCTATAAACAGGACCAACTGATGGCGCACCATTCTTTCCTTCACGTCCGGGCTCCATCGCCACCGCATACTGGCCCATTTTCTTAAAAGATGCGCCAAATCTTGCGTCTTCAGATTTCTCGTGGTCGGATTCTTACAGGAGTCATGTTTCGCTGATTTTAAAAGTAAACTTTGTAGCTCAAAGGCATACAGTTCTGAATTGAAATGACATTATGTGTAGTAGGTGATAACAGTAATGGTAAACTGACGCGCAAGAAATGTATTTAACGTGATCTTGTCTTTTCAGCTGGCTCTAGAACATTTGATTCTCTATCAATGTCCAGCATTGCTTTTCTTAGGAGATCGTAAGCACAACAGGGTTGTTTCAAAACAATTCTTAGTAGTGTCAACTTGCTGTGTATGGGATTCATCTACACTGAATCTGAGTCGCTTTGAAGCATGCAAGGGTGGAGTATTAGGGAACCCTTCCACTGAAGTGTTCTCCAAGCTAAATGTTTTTACTAGCAATTCGCATACTAACATCCCTGCTACCGTCAAATGAACATAAGCCTATTTGCACCAGAACGTAAGAAGAAATCCAGCTGTCCACCATCCATGAAAAAAAAATGCTTCCTTCAAGATAAGCAATGGAGAAAAACTCGTAGCCAGTAAAGAAGGAATCCATTAATAAGCAACCGCATAATCATGTAATCTCGATAAAGTATGCCACAGATGGAAAATTCAAGAAAACAAATCCATAAAAATAGTTATCTGACCGTCATATTGATGGGATTTCGTTCCTATTATCTTGAAATGCCAAAGATAGTGTAACAACCCATGGATTTTGGCCGATATTTTTCAATCATCCCCCGCATAGTATCCCAAATTAGGTTGAGAAAATTCCAGCGTTCAAAATATGCAAACAATGAGAATTATCTTTTATTTTATTTCGGTTTCATTTGTTTGCTGCTCATCATTTTGGTTTGTTGTTGTTAGTTGCAGGTTTATGAACAGTGGGCGGAGAGATGGTATCGCTATAGCTTGCAAATCCAATGAAACTCACAGTTATTTTAGTGAAACGATGAACCTGGGAAATTTCTGATTCAATTGTTTTTGCAGGTTTGATCACCTAATTGCTTGCTGCAGATTTTAGTATGCCCAGAAAACACAGTTTCAGCAACTGTTCTGATAAAATGCTAGACCCAGTTTCAGCAACTGCTAGACACAGTTTCAAACCCTATTTTAGATAAAATCTCCGGTTTATTTTTATTCGGCCACCTCAATTCACGGTTATTAAAAAAAATGATTTGCAAATTAATGATAAAATCGATTAGGCATATTGCAAAACATGAATTAATTTTTTTTTTTTTTTTTTTTTTTTTTGAATTCCTGAAATTAATCTAAATCATCCTTATTTTCTGATCCTCGCGATCGCACTAAGCGTGGAGGAGAGCATACTTATTCTAGGCAAAAGAAAAATTAAGAATGAAAACAAAAACTGAAAATGAAAGCCTGTCTACTCTATACTAATTAGAATTTTAAAAATTAGTTATGTGTAATTAAATTTCCAATGAAGCCATTCACGTAGCAGTAACAGAAATATATTCAATATCAATTGTTCAAATGAAAAATATTCCAGCGTGAATGAGTTTGGTTGCTGAAACTGCAAATCAACTAAGAAACAAAAAGGCGACTCTAATCGAGTACTTACCTGGAACCATTGTTCGATAAAGCTTTGATAGGCACAATTTCTCTTACTTAGATCATGTTGTAGCTCCTCTTCTTCTTCCTCGATCTCCTGTTCGAATGATTGTTCGCCATCAGATGTGCAGGATTCTTCAGATGTTGAATCTTCGTTTGTTTCTTGGGGAGTAGTTGAACATTTAATTCTTGTCAAGATCTCTTCTTCCAAGGAAGAGGAGATCCCGACTTCTGCTAGGATCTGAGTGAGTAGTTCCAAGCTGAAACTCATTGTTAAACCATGTTGAAAAAGGGATTCTTACTGCACTCAAAACTTAAATCTAAAAAGCTTAAATGAAAATAAATTACTTGCATAAATAAAAACACTCATACTGGAACAGAAAAAAACACTCTTCACAGTTGCGGAAATCAAACACACTTGCAGGAAAGAAGATCAATAAACCATAACAAAGAACAGGACCCTATTCCTCCAAACAGGAATCTTCAGCACCTGTTTCCTGATATCAGTCACGCTGCAGAAAAAGAAGATTAATCAACGGAGAACAGGACCCTATTCCTCAAAGCAGGAATCTTCAGCACCTGTTTCCTGATATCCGTCACACCTACATGTCCTGACCCATGAGGCCGAGCCTGTTACAGTATGTCGAACGATGCGTAGGCTGTTCCCCACGTCTTACAACCCTGTCACCTCGGAGTTAGGAACATGTTTAAACACACTTGCATGAAAAATCAAACTGAACTTCAATCCATCGTGCTTCCCCGGCAACGGCGCCAAAATGTTGGGTGAAACTATTGTCGTTTAATTCCGTTGTAGTACTTGCCCAACCATTTAATTTGTCAATCCGAGGTTCGTAGACTTACGAAGCACATGCACTATATATGCAGGACCGAAGCGGAACTAATCTAATCTAAATTACTGAAATCAAATTGATCTAGGAAGGCATTGAAACATCAACTATGAAAGCAGGAAATTACATAAGGGAAAAGAAATACAACATGTGAAGAGCTGAATGACAAACAACATATGTGAGCTCACAACAATAACGCCATTTCAAATTACATTACAAGAATCAAATGACAAATCATGAAAGCATACAATAAAAGAATATGAGTCACAGTTAAGAATCCCCCTCTCCTAATTACAAAACTATCTCTTAAAGCTAATCTAATGAATTTCTGAACTTATGAACTCCTGAGCTAATCAAAATGAAGAGAGAGCACTCTCTTATATACATGAAGAAGCTAACCATATCATTCAACCACTCTCAACTACTTTCCCATTATTACAAGACATGATCCCTTTGAATCCTCCACACATCTCTCACATATCTTGAATAAGACATGCCAACCAAGTCCTCCATGATCTTCTCCTTAGGAATAGGCTTGAATAATTATCTCCTTAATATGGTGGAGGAGATATTCCAGAAGTTTAGAATTAATCCTTCACATTTCTCCTACACATTACAAAGCTCACACATTCTTGAGATATATTAAAACATGTATATTTTCTAATATTTAATCATAAATTCACTTATAATACAAAAATGAATAAAGTGGAAAATAGGAAGGTGAAACCCAAATGTATTTATGAAAGTGATATAATGAAAGGTTAATGGGATGATGAAATGTAAGGAATAGTGAAGGGAAAGGTGGATGAAATATGACATTTCTGAAGCCCAACAGGGAGTATACATATGCAGATTTCAATGACTTACTCATAATCCCAGCTATGAATTTGTTGACTAAGGAAGAAACTCCCAGAATTAATGAAGAAACTAAGAGAATCTTACAGTTTTCTGATAACTATAAGACTGGGGATTGGTACTTATACAGGAATCACACAGAGATTAGAGTGTATGGTGCACTCTTGGCTCCATACAAACTTCCAAGGTTTGTAACTACAAGAATTTTTGCTTTAGAATATTTAAGGCAAATATTGAATGCAGATGAAGTAAATTTTATGGCCTCTAGGAAAAAGACCCAATTTAAACTCAAAAATCAAATTGGGCCATTTATTGTCAACAATAGAGAAGTTGTAAATGAGATTAATATCAAGTTGAAAGAATACAAGTTCCCATACAACTTTATGTGGAATTATGACCCTCAGGGTGTCTTGAGCACAATCAGATTAAAATGTAAGTTGTCTCCTTTCCTGCATGATTCCAAGCCACAAATTGAGAAATTTTCCAATCAAATTGAATGGGAGCCAAATACTTTGATTGAGGAAGATACACAGGGTATGCAGGGAAGCAATGTATAGGAAAAATAGGTGGATCAAGCACTAGTTGTAACAGTGGATAAAGAAGCTGAAGTTTCTCATAAAAGAAGTGGAGAAGATGTCAATTATATTGCAGAAACCATTTTAGGCAGGAAATTTAAAACCTCCTATAGCAAGAGAACTAAATTGAATGTTGAGGAAAAAGATGATAATAATGGTCATGAAACTGAGGAGGAGGCAACAATGATAGTAACTGAAACACTCAGAGAACTTCAAAAGAGCCAATTTGAAACACTGTATACAGATAAAGTGATCGTTGAGAAACAAACTAATGTTGAAATTCCTTCTTCTTCCAAGGAATCTGAGAACACAGAGTCAGACATCCAGATCAAATTCAGACAAATTAGAGAGAAAAATGAAGAAATAAAAAATGAAGTCTATTCCAAATTTCTCAAAGAGAAACCTGGAAATAAAGATAGACTTCTCTATGCTTTTGAGTATTCTTCTAACAAATTGGTAATGTCATTTTTGAAGCCTACAGTGGCTGTTCCAAAATCAGTAGCAGACTATTCAAAGACTGATTTGGAAGTAGATGCAGATGCAGTTCATAAATTAGATCAAATAGAATTCCACAGGAGAAATACAGAGATGTTGTATTCAAAGATAGTCAAAAAAATAATGAGCTTTGTTAGACTTCAGAAGACAATGACAAATCTGCAAAATCAAATGAAATTGGACAAAGAATCATTGCATGCTAATGGATTGAGAATCAAAGCATTGGAAGACTTGGTGATTGAAGCAGGAGCTGATCTAGCTAACATTGAAATTGCAAAGGCTTTAATCAAACAGAAAAATGAAGACATAGCTGCTCTAAGGAGGCAAATTAAATTACCTCAAAGTGAACATCCCCAGGCAAAGGAGACCCTTCAACAGAAAACTGAAAATGATGAATTGAGTCAATTTGTTTTAAAAATGACTGCACAGCTCAAAGAAATGGAAATAAAAACTGAAGCCTTGATGAAGAAAAACAAAGCATTGAAAAAGGATAAAGAAGTCATTCCTACAGTGATTCCATTAGTAAGAACTGTTGTACCTTCTACTCTAGCTAAACATCTTGCACCTCAAGGGAAATTGGCAACTGCAATGTCAATTTCATCAAAGGATGATTCTGTTGCTGCATCTTCAAATACACAGGTACAAACAGGGACAGAAAAAAGAGCTACAGACTTGGTAAAAGCTTTGGAAGAGATGACTTTAAAGAATGATGAGATCAAAAATTTGAGAAAAGCTAATGCAGACTTGGAATCTGCCTAAAAAGATGTTGTAATTACTTCCAAAGGACATGAACAGAGGGCCAAAAGATTACAGGAATAGGTTAAAATTCTTCAACAGCAGGTAAACCTTACTGAGCAGGTTTCCTACATCAAAAATCATTTGTGGACAAAAATCACTGAAGGCATTCACTCACAATGGCCTTCTATTCAGATAATATATGAGAAAAAAGATCTGCTACAAGCTACCTTAGCAAAAATTGACAAAACAAAGAAGGAACTTGGCGACAAACCACCACAAGCAATTCAAATCATATCATTTTCGAATAGTAAAAACAACGAGGAATTAGAAGAATTGAAAATTCCTAACAGGACAGAGGCCATCCTTCAAATCAAAAAGATCCTGAATAAGAGAAACATGATAAATAATTTGGAGGATAGCTGCAAAGATATGAAATTGGCTATCACCAGATTTGAGGCCAAATACACAGTATTGTCACAAGCAGGTTTACCAGATATCCATGCATTGAAGGAAAAATTAATGCCACAGAAGGACTATGACCAGAAGATTAGAGCCCATGCTAAAGAGCAAGCTAACAAACCTTTGCCTCAAGGGTCTCCAAGTGGCAAAGTAATACTTCAATATTTTGAGCATTTATTCTTGCTGGAGAATGAAATTAAGTACATGTTCATAATAAAGACAATTTTTTCTAAGTACACAGAAGCTGATGAAAGCTATAGAAAATTGAAGAATATGAAGATCCCCACAGCTGAACAGTGGCAAGAATTCACAGATCTGATGTGAATTTGACAGGTAAAGAGCAGGAAAATCACATGAATAAATCATATTTTACTATTACCTTAGGATGAAGAAATCAGGGTCAAAGTGTATCAGATGTCAAAGTGTATCAGTAAAAGAAAATTGTTATTGCTAGTTATTTTTCAATTACAGCTGTAAAACAGTGAAAAGAAGAGATAAAGAGTATCAAAACAGAAGGTGAAAAGGAAGAGTATTCTACAAGTCATCTTACATGAGATAATGTTTCAATTGCCAGCAACGTTTCCAGATAATCAAAGAATCAATTTGAATAAGATAAACAATTCTATTTTTTCTTATAAAAGAGGACAGTTTGCAAACTATTTTGCTATTGTCCCTCTTCTTATGTAATATTTCCTATTTTTGCTTGAGATATTATCTCAAACTTTAGATATTTTGTAAGTAATTAAATTGTATAAATTCTTCATCTTTCGAAGTATTCAGTGTGGAATAAAATTATCAAGACTACTATAGACGTTTTTGTTGAAAACATTGGGATTTTATGTGAGTTAATTTGAAGCAGCAGGCTAGAAATTGAAGCAAATAGACATCATAACTAATGATCCTCGTGCTGATCAGATGAGTATTGTATCTTCCAGTTTTCACTGTTTATTTCTTTAAGTTTCATTCATACATCTTGTGTTATTTTCCATCTTAAATGAATAACTAGGAAAGATATTACAAAATCAATGTAAAAATCTCTATGTTCTTACTAGTTTTCATGTTTATGTTTTCTGTTGATTTCCAGACTTTAGAATTCTTAATTGCTCTTTAGTCTCATTTGACCTCAATTTCCCTCTTCCTTTTCTATGATCTAAGGATTCTTAACTGCCCTTAGTCCAGATCATACCACTTCATCAAAATAGCCTTTTCAAACCCTCTGAAGATCATCTATCTTGCCCTTAGTATATTTGTTCTTTTGACCTTAGTTTTCTAGTCTTGTTTGCTATAAATTTGACTCCATTTCCCAATGGTTAGGTAGATCTTTCTATGGTTTCCCTTGTAGTCCTTTATTCCTACCAACATTCAAAAAATCAAACCAAATTGTCCACTCATAGCTAGCCTAAAATCCATTACAAAACAAAGCTAAATCTTAAGGAGAGATCCCTCTCCAGAACTCAGGAAGGCTAGATCCTGAATTCTAAAAGAGGTTCTTGGTTACCCCTGGTTTTCTTTAACTATAAACCAAAATCCCACGACCTAAGAATTACTAGGGTGATAACATACTAGCGAATCAACTGGGGAACTAACCACTCTCCAGTTTTAAGTTTAATCTTGGAGGAATATTTTTAAACATTATATTTTCTACTTTAAGATTAAGTTTAAAGGTTGTGGGTATTTACCTAATAAACATTCTGGCTCCCAAAAAATTATATTACACTAGATCCAACCCTAATCCCAATCCTCCAGATATAGTAGACAATTTGGACCAGATAGGAAAAAAGAAAAAACAAATTGATAGTTCAGAAACTGAAATACCTCTGAAAAGAGTTGATTATTTACCCAAAGAATTAGTAAGCTTATCAGATATTGAATTTGACTTGAAGTTTGAAAAATCACTATTTAGAACCAAGTCTGAAACCGATTTAAAGGAAGTTGTTTTAGATCTTGTTTTTACTTCTTATGTGAGTGAGAAACATAAAATTATTTTAGTACCTACTAAATCAGACAAAACTAAAAGTCAAAGACCAGTAAAAAGGGTAAGTGTCACAAAAATTAAAGACATTGAAGAAGCTGTTAAGTTATCCAATTTTTTGTCTCAATTCAAACTCCAGTTTCCCAACTATACACCGTTGAAGCTAGAAAATCTCTGCTTCAAACATTGGGGAAAACCACCCGGTCGGGACCTTAGGATAGCTCCTTATCCATTTGGTATGGTGGCTCCGACTGGATTGAAAGGACCAGTTTCCTTATAACTAATGGGTTGGTGATGGGTTGATTTGGATGAGTGAAAATGGGACTAAATAACTGAAATAAAACTATCTAATTTAAACTAAATACTGATAAAGAAATTCTAAGACTAACCCAGGTATCATATGTGAATACAACTTAAAATTATTCCAATTTAACAATAACCATAAAAATGTATTAAAGTTTAATTGAAATGTGCAGTAACAAATAAAGATAACTCTGTTTAAGAAATTAAATAGAGTTATATTAGCATATTGTATTCATCATTGTATATCATCTACATACACTTATGAAAGATAACATTTCAATTATACTAAAAAATGATATATAAAGAAACGTTGTGAAAACCAAATATATATAAATGATAGCAAATTTTAAAACGAATATCATAAGACAAAAGAAATCAATAGTGAACAGATAGAAATACCTTATTCATCTTGAAAGCTTTCAAATGAAATCTGATACTCTAATCCAGTAATTCTGATACAAAATCAAATCCAAGGTACAAAAATGCAACACTTAAAGATAATTCTGCATAAAATCACCAGATGTGATCCTTTATAAAATATAAAAGTCAGTGGAGTACAGAAATGTAATCTCCAAGTCAAAAATATAATAATTCAGGACCCTTCTCTAAATGCATGAGAAGGGTTTAAATACTACTAGCTAAATCTAAAAATAGTTTATTACAAAAATTAAGGATTCGGTTTAAATGATCATCCTTTTCCTAGGCAAAAATACAGTAAAACTAAAACTAAATCTAAAAATAAAGACTATTAAGTAACTACTTATGAACTTGATCTTTAAACTTGCAGGCATCTAGCATTGTTTTGAGAAGATGTGGTTGACCAACTTCAGATTCCAACTGTCCTGAAAAGACAGAATCGGCAAGTGTAGGCGCAATCTTCTCAGCAGAATTAATGATGCAATTAAGCGCACTATGTTGACTGTGTGGTTTCACTAGGTATGTCCAGTAAGAATCCCAGTTTAATCTTGTCAACCCTTGGATTGATTTTGCTTTTTCTTCCGCCTTTTGTCTCCATTCTGTTTGCAATTGATGCGCCTGTGGAAGATATCCCGGAACATTTTCTGAAATCAAATTTGCTTTGTGCAAACTCTCATTTACACAATCAATAAGACTGCTTGCTGTTGTAGCCGATTTTTTTGCTGCTTTCTCTGCCCTTCTGATTTGTGCATCCCAGTCATTGAAAAGTATTTCTTTATGGTTTTCATTAATAATTGGTGCACCAACTTTTCTTCCTTCCTCTGTTTTTTTCCATACCAAATAATCAGTAACTTTTTCATTAATTAAATCATAATCATTTCGTAAATCTACGACATGATTAGTGATCTTATCACTTTCTTGACAAAAAGAGTTCCATTGCAAGATTTTTTGGCATAATACTTCTTCTTGTTGCAGTAGTTGATTGTTTAAAGAAATAGTTTCTGAAATAAACTCTGGAAGCTTAGGATCATCTTTGTGCTGATCTTGGATAATCTGTATTTGTTTTTCTTTATCAGCCAAAATTTTTTGATGTCCAATTTGCATTTCTTGAAGTTGTTGCTGTAACTTTTCAAGTTTCATCTGTGCTTCATTATTGGCCCGTACCTGTTGCAATTTTTGTTGCAGAACTTGTATATGTTCTTCTTTTTCATTTAATAAGAGTTGTATCTCAAATGCTTTGTCAATAGTTGCAGAAGCATAAGCCCCTGTAATTTGAGATAACTTAGCAAGATTATCAGTAGGCTCTGTGGTAGGATCCTTCCACAAGACATCTAATTGTTCTGCTTCAGTAGCAATTGCACCTTCTAATTTTCTCTTTTTCCTTTTCTTCTTCACTACTGCTTTATACTTCGGGCTGTAGAATACATCTAGAGGAGGAATATCCTCTACATTAAGTAAAATTTCAGACGAGGGAGTGATAGGTATGTGCTCAGTTTCTGTGACTGTGCCACTTATTCCTGTGCTCAAAACTTTTGTTGTCTGTACAGGGGTCTGTATATTCTGTCCTTCCACATTAAGCAATTGATTAAAGCTTTCCCATTCTTTGTCTAATTCAATTGTGACTGATTGTTGCTGTACATTGGTAGGAGGAGGATTTATCTGCTGAGAAGTCAAAATTTGCTGTTGTGAAAGATCTTTCGATTGAGAAGTATCTTTCACTGATTCTTCATTTTTATCTTGCTCTTCATTAGATTTATTAGAACGTTCAGAAGTCTCTTTTTCAGATTTTGACTTAGACTTATTTGTACCTGAACTGCCGTTGAGACTGACACTAGGAGTTGGTTCCCTTGCGGGTTCCAAGCGTAAATTTTCCAAAGGGATAGTGGTCAGTCTTGTTTCTCTGTAAACTTTAAATTCTTGAAATTGTTCTGGAGATAACTGCATCTGTGCTGAATTTATAATTTCTTTCAGTGTGGATTTTCCTAGGAATATATCATCAAAAGGATCTTCTTCTCCTGAAAATTCCCTTACCTTGATTGTGGTGGTAAAATTTTTAGCAACATTATTTGGGTCAAATAACCTTCTCGAAAATTTGAACAGTTGTAAGCATGTAATATTGCTTACCTCTTTGAATGCGTGACCAACATCAAACAGTGAAAATGTTCCACAGGTTATGGGAAATTGTGGCCAAATTCCTTTCTTCTTATCTTTTAATTCCTTTGTCAAACCTCCTTGACCACAGGTTTGATAAGAAATCTCCCGAGCTACAAGTTTATCCGGAACATACAGGGGTAAAACATGGGGGGAATCAGAACTTCCAAAAACCCTAACATAAGTGAACAAATCTTCTCCAAACCATCTTGTGACAGGGAGAATGTCGACTTCTGTTTTTGGGGATAACCTTGGGGCATCCTTATTATGCAATATTCTGTACAATGGCAGCATTATACCATGAAATTTTTTGTAAAAATGAGGGACAAACTTAGATTCCCACAGTTCCTTGTGATACACATGAATAGGCAAAGGATCGTGAATTTTCCATTGCCAACCCATCAAAGGGAATTTAGAAACAAAACAGATAGCGTCCATAACATAGGCAGATAAATAAAAAGGCGGATAAATCCTCTGAGAAATAGTCCGTTTAGACCGGTAATGAAAAATAGCAGTGGCCAAATTATCAGACAAGATTTTGGCCTAGTCTACAATTGTAGCGTTAACAGCAGCATTCAACAAAGGGAGCCATTCAGGCAAGATCATGTTATGTCAGGCTTTCCAAAAAGCCTGCATAACATAGCAGCAGCAAAACAATATGGAGAGGTAAGTGTTCCAGTACTGTACATACCGTGTTTGTTTTTCTTCAATGGTTCATCTCTTTTGGTCCATTCCTGCGTGCATTCCGCCAAATTTGCATGTTCTTTGGCAAAATTCTCCATAAATTGTTTATTATAAGTCGCCTGAGGTTCCGGAAAATGATACATCAGCCTCAAATCTTCCGTAGTGAACGACTCGATGAGCTCTTGATCTAGAGTTTTAAATTGCCTGTCTGAAATATCGGTGTTGTCCAGCACCCATTTCACCATGTCTGTATATGGAAGAATTCTTGGTCTTGCTGCTATCCGGTGCAGAAATGAACAAGCCAGTTCTTTAAGGGTTGCCTCAGATGAATTACTTGAGCCTGCAGTAGCTGCAACTTGCATCACCCTGGGATTTTCTTCTTCAAGCAAATTATACATTCCTTCCCAGGTGGTGATACCGGCATCCTTATTGCAAGCAGTATCCGCATACAGTGAAGCCATTTCTTTGTTTTCAGAATTTGAAATCTTCTCTTTCTTACCCATAAGGCTTTGTGAACGCTTTGTATAGTCTTCTGCTCCTTCGCGCCTGTGGTTTTACGAGTTAAGTGAGAGTAATGACGTGAGAAGGGTGATGAGATAGTTTTAAATGCAAACGGCAGATGAAATATATTATTCTAACGGAAACAACCTTTCAATCAAAACAAAATCCTTTTTATTGATATTTGACAATCCATTCATTAATTCAATCATTTAAAGCACATAACGGATATTGATTTATGAAAAGATTTACATTGGACAACGAGCTTTTAAGAATCTGTGATATTGTGATCTGCGATTTTCTATGCAATATCGCAATATTGCAATATCGCAGTATCGCAAATCGCATTTTTCTCAAAGCGTAACCATCGCAAAATCGCAAATCGCAAATATCGCAAAATCGCAAATCGCAAATATCGCAAAATCGCAAATCGCAAATATCACATATAAAAAGTATTCATTTAACATTTTTCTGCGATATGCGATTTGCGACCAGTATTTTAATGTATAGGATTTTTGGGATCGCGTTATCGCAATATCGCAAAATCGCAGTTTAAAAGATTCAGTTTTACAAAAGATATCTATCATTTGCGATGGATGCGCTATTTTGCTCAAAGAAAGATTTTATTGTAATCTATCATAACTTAAGTGTTTCTTAAGGATTTTCTAAGGAATTTCCCTAAGTTATGATAGAAATTTTTATTTGAAAAAGGGAAACAAATACTAATTAAATTTTTTTTTGGATTTGTTAACTAAGGGTCCCCACTTAATTAGTATTATTACTAATATTAAATAAGAAGGGGTTGTTCTTTTTATTACAACAACACCATAAAATATTTCAACATCAAATTCTACTCTGTATGCTGCCACTTCATTTACAGATTCTACTGTCAGTTCACCTCAAGAGCCTATAAGTCCTGAGTTGCCTCTGCAGCATAGGATCATATTTTCATCATATCCTCAATCCACCACTAGTTCCTCAACAGATCCATTCATCCCTGAGCTGCCCTTGCAACCCAAAGTAGTATTTCCATCATTTACTCAGTCCACTACATCCACTACCACTATAAGCTCCAGCCATACTACTTCTTTTTCATCTCCTTTTCCTAGCTCTTCAAGTACATCCATTGTTGTAACCAGCACTATCCCTTCCACTACTACTGTACCTCCCAGTTCAACAAAAATCCAAGCCATGGGAGCCAAATATGCTCCCTTGGTCTTACCTCAAAATCTCCATGACATGCCCCAAAATTATCAAAAAGATATCCCATTGTTTGATAATCTTTCACAAATTACTGCACAACAACATATCACCAGCATGAAAGATTTTTGGGAAATTTATGAGATAGATGAATCTGATGTCCAAATGAGGTTGTTTGCATAAATCTTAATTGAAGAAGTGAAAACATTAGAAGTTTAGGTGCTGGTAGTATAGCAGACCTAGCTACATTCCATAGATCATTCCTAAATAAATGGGAAAAGAAGAAGAATCCTATGCAAACACTATCTGAGTTTGATGTTGTTAAGAGAGCCCCTAATGTGTCTGTCCAAGATTTTTGCACCAGATACAACAATGTTTACAATGCTATTCCTACAGACCTTAAACCCATTTCGTATTCCGTGTTACTCAAATTCCCTGATTGTTTTGATGTAGACATGGCTTACCAACTCAGAGAAAGAGATGCAGATACCCTAGAACAAATGCAACAAAATGTTGTAGGTGTAGAAATCAATATCCTTGCCAAGAAATCCAGAATGAGAAACGAGAGGAGGTTTACTATCAAAGAAAAAGCTTCGAACTTAGATGGTAAATTTGATTTTATTACCAAAACATTAGAAAAATTAGTTGAGAGAATAGATCACATTGAAAGAAAACCACAATGGGAAAATCAATCCCAAATCAGGAATCCCAACTACAGGAAAAACAACAATCCTGGGAAAGGTAAGGAACCTTCCCTAGATCAAAACATAAGACCCCCATTCCAAGAAAAATTTGCAGAAAGTTCACAAAACAATGTTGAGGAGGATGAGGAAGACATCAACATAGTTATGGGGATAGATGAAAACAATACTCTTTTCCTCACTCAAGAAGACCAGGAACTCTTTGAGCAACAACAGTTCAAAGTAGAATCTGGTGAATCCTTCGATTATAAGCAAGGTTATGACTTCATGATCAATGAAATTCATAGTCAATATAACCTTAGGAGCAAGAAAACAAATGAGCCTACTGCAGAAAACAATGCTCCAACTCAACAAAATCAAAACAAAAATAACACAGAGGCTCCCAAAATGAAACTTTTGCAGATTCTTCCCAGAGAAAATAAACAAATTTCAAACCCACCCAGTCCTAAAAAACAGATTAGTCCTAAGATTGTAGATATCACTGATGAGGTGGCTCAAACCTCCAAAGATGCCCAAAAGGCTAATATCACAAAGGCCACCAATTCAATGACAATTTCTGATCCAAAAAAGAAACCAGCTGATTCAAAATCATCAAATCTTAAATTTTCTACTGAGAATCCCAAAATTGATAAAGCATCTATTAACACTCAAACCGTTCCTGAAAAAACAATTAAAGATAGCAGAAACTAGGAAACTCAAACAAAAGACAAAAGAAAATCTCAAACCAAAGGTGAAACTGTTGAAACACAAGAAAAATCATCCCAAACCACAGTTCCAAAAGATGAGTTAGTTCAAGCCATCAAATCTCAGTCAACATTTAACATGCAATTTGAAATATCCAATTTAAAAATAGCTATTCCCTTAGTTGAATTAGCTAAAAATGACTTGTATAGATCAATTATTACTGAAACGTTGAATGTGAATGAAAATGAGGATACAATAAATATGAATGATGATAGACCTGAATTAATCTTTGGTCCAAATGTAGATGGTAAGCATTCAAATGAGTCAGTGCCTCCATTTTATTTAAGTCTTACAATACATGACCAGATATTACACAATGCTATGCTAGATACTGGAGCTTCCCACAATTTAATGCCTAGAGCAATAATGGAAACCCTGAATCTAGACATAACCCGACCATATAAAGACCTGTTTTGATTTGATTCATCCAAAGTCCAAGCATAGGATTGATTAAAGATCTGTGTGTAAATTTAGTCCAATATCTTGGTAAAAGCATGATCATGGATGTTGTGGTAGATGATATCCCACTAAAGTATGGCATGCTTCTTTCTCGCTCATGGCGAGCAAACTTGCAGGTATCTCTACAACTTGACATGAGTTATGCCACTATATCGGTATTTGGACAACCCAAAAATCTTTACAGAGAAACCTTAATCAAGTATATGATCAGTAGTGCTGATAGACCCACCAATTACCCAATCTATTCAACTCCTACTGATTTGGACTCCTTTATTCTCAGTAACTTTGATCATGATAATAACCAAACTGAACTCACTGATAAGAAACTTAAAATAATGGATGATTACATTGGTCATGAGGCATTATGGCATTTAGATTTTGATGGATCAGTGAATAAATCAGGAGCTGGAGTTGGTGTATGGATTACCAATATTGAAACAAGCCAATCCCAAGGACATGCCTTTAGTTTGAATTTCAAATGTACCAATAACATGGCTGAATATGAGGCTTTAATATTAAGTCTTCAAATCATTAGAAGATTGGGAGGACAAAGAATTTTAGTCATGGGAGATTCAGAGCTAGTTATCAAGAAAATAAACACAGAATACTTTGTTCACAACCCCAGATTGGCCAGATACAGGGACACAACAATAGATTTGGTGGAAGATTTGTTAGAAATTAAATTTTCTATCATCCTTAGAAAACAGAACATGCAAGCCCATTGTTTGGAAACCTTTGCCAGCAGTTGTAAATTCCCATTCTCACCATTATAGAAATACACTGCTGAAATCAAACACAAACCCACTGTCCCAAATAATGTGAAATACTGGCAAATTTTCTCAGAAGATGAAAAAATTTATCACTTTTTGAATAATGAGCAAGAGTTTCAGAAATGTCAAATTGATAATGGCTGTAATATAAATTCACCTTGTAATATAGATTCAAATTTTTTTCAAATAGATGATTTAGATAATTTAGATGTACATAATTTTGATAGACCTACTATATTTACTCAGAGTGACATAGATGAATTGGAAAAAGTAGATATAGAGGAAATGATGGAAGATGAACCAGATTTGATTGATTTAAAACATAAAATTTTACCTAGAGGTTTAACTCCCCTTGAAGACATGTTTTATTCCAATGATGTGTCCAAAAGGCAAAAAATGGAACCAGTCAAGTTTGATATAGAAGGGTATAACTTAGGGACAAATGAAAAACCAAAAATGATCAAACTATCAAAATCCTTATCATCAGAAGAAAAGGTTAAATACATAGAACTTTTGAAAGAATATCAGGATGTCTTTGCATGGAGTTACGAAGATCTGAAAAATTACAAAAAAGACATAATTCAACATAAAATTCCTTTGAAAGAAAATAAAAAACATTTTCAACAAAAACTAAGAAGGAATAATCCAATTTTGTTACCTTTAATCGAAAAAGAAGTTAAAAGAATGTTTGATGCACAAATAATTATAACAGTCAGAGATTCTGATTGGGTATCTAATTTAGTGCCCACCAGAAAGAAAACAGGAGAAATTCGACTGTGTATAGACTTCAGAAATCTTAATAAAGCATCCTTGAAAGACAATTACCCCTTGCCTAAAATGGATCATATTTTGCAGAGGGTGGCAGGTTCTTCAAGAATTTCTTTACTAGATGGTTTCTCTGGTTATAATCAAATTCTAGTTCATAAAGATGATCAAACTAAAACTTCATTTACCACTCCTTGGGGCACTTTCATGTATGTGAAAATGCCTTTTGGATTGAAAAATGCAGGAGCTACTTTTCAGAGGGCCATGGATATTGCCTTTGCTAAGGAGATCCATGAATTTTTAGTTATCTATCTTGATGATATTACTATCTTTTCAAAAACAAATGATGAACACTTAGATCACCTGAGACAAGTCTTTATCAAATGTAGAAAATATGGTATATCCCTTAATCCTAAAAAGACTCTTTTCGGACTAGAAGAAGGAAAATTGTTAGGTCACATAATCTCCAAAGAAGGCATTAGAATAGACCCTGCAAGAATTGAAGCTATTTTGAACATTCAACCACCAAGAAACATAAAGGAACTTCAAGCATTCTTGGGTAAAATCAAAATTTTAAGAAGATTTATCTCTAATCTGGCTGAAATCATAAAAGATCTCAACAATATGCTTAAAAAGGACTCTGCAATAAAACGGAAAATAAAGGCCAAACAATATTTCGAATCCATAAAACAAGCCTTGACAAAAGCACCAGTCCTCATCAGCCCAAATTATACAAAATATTTCATAATCTTTTCCTTTGCATCTGAACACACCATAGCTGCAGTTCTTCTGCAGAAAAACAATCAAGGTTTTGAACAGCCAATTTCATTCTTTAGTAAAGCCCTCAGAGATGCACCTCTGAAGTACAACATAATGGAAAAACAGGCTTTAGCCTTGGTTAAGACCATCAAGGATTTCAAAGTTTATATACTTCATTCACACATCATTACATATGTCCCCAATGCATTAATTAAATATATTCTAACACAAGATGGACCTGATAGTAGGAGAGGAAAGTGGATAGCCACTATCCTTGAATACAATCTGGAAATCAAACCAACAAATCTCATTAAAGGACAGGGTTTAGCCAAATTTATGGCTGAATCAAATTGCAATGCTTTAGACATTAATTTCATTGCACAAATAGATGACCAGGAAGAGATGGCGACTCCATTGATCAGTGAGGCCTATCTAGACTCACCATGGTACTCTGATATTATCTTTGTACTAACACATTTACAAGATCCTCCTGGGCTAACTAAAACCAAAGCAAGATTCATCAAACAGAAAGCAATGAAGTTTTGTATCTTAAACAATGCACTTTACTGGAAAGAAAATACTGGGATTTTACTAAATTGCTTATTAAAATTTGAGGCTGACAAAATTCTTGAGGAATTTCATGCAGGTGACTGTGGAGGCCACCTATAATGGAAGAGTACAACTGACAAAATACTGAGAGCTGGTTTTTACTGGCCAACTTTATTCTCTGATGTTAAAAAATTTGTTACCTCTTGCCACAAATGCCAAATTTTTGAAGGGAAAAAGAAACTATTGCCTTTACCTCTTAAGCCTATATCAACTGAAAAACCATTTCAACTATGGGGGTTAGACTTCATTGGTGAAATCCATCCTCCATCTTCAGGCCAACATAAATGGATTTTAACTGCTACATATTACTTTACCAAGTGGATAGAAGCCATTCCTACTAGGCAAGCCACTGATTCAGTTATAATCTCATTTATAGAAAGTAATATTTTATCAAGATTTGGATGTCCACATAAGATTATTACTGACAATGCAGCAGCATTCAAATCCAAGAAAATGATTTCTTTCTGTCATAAATACCATATTACCTTAGGTCATTCCACAGCATATTATCCCCAAGGTAATGGTTTAGCCGAATCATCAAACAAAAGCTTAATCAATATCATCAAAAAATTACTCCAAGAAAACAAAAAGACCTGGAACAAAAAGATGATTTATGCCCTATGGGCTGATAGAGTTACCACAAAAAAGTCTATTGGAACTTCACCTTATCAGATTGTTTATGGAACAGATGCAATTTTCCCTTCTTCATTGGGTATTCCAGTCATGAAGATTATCCAGGAATCACAGGTGGAAACAAATGATATTCAATGAAGAATCAATGAAACCATACATCTCCAACAAACTAGAGAAGAAGTTTATGAAAAATCACAAGTTTTACATGATAAAATCAAAAATATTTCTGATAAAAGGGTTAAAGAAGATGTTTTTTTCATAGGAGATCAAGTTTTGAGATGGGATTCACGAAGAGAGGATAAAGGCAAACATGGAAAGTTTGACTTTATATGGCAAGGACCCTATGTGATATATGGTTACAGAGGTAATAATTCCTTTTTCATCAGGAATTTGGATGGAACTAAACTTCAAGAAGGACCAGTGAATGGTAGGATGCTCAAACACTACTATTCTTCAGAGCCACTCAACAGTTAGATTGATTTACTTTATTATTGTAAATATTCATTGCAAGTGTATAGATTGGATTGAAGTTTAAGCCCGAAGAGAAGGCCCTAAGATTTGTAGTATAAAATCTCATAAATATGAATTGTTGCAGCAAAACAGAATACATTTATAGGATCACCAAGGTCAATGGATAAGGCTACTGATCTCAGAGTTGTTGACATTTCACAAGGAAATTCCATTCCCAAGTGAAGCCGATGTTAGTGATCTATAAATATGGGATTCATAATTTTGACTTGACTGATGGTAATCTTGTAAATCTGTACATACTTTTCCTTCTACAAGTTGTATTCACATATTTTGTAAAAAAAATAATAATAATAATAATAAAATCAAAAAGAGAGTAAAAAGTCCTAAAAGAACAATCAAAGGACTTAGAAAAAATAATATACCCCAAAAGAAAAAAATGAATAAAACATGAAAGTGTGCTAGTATAAATGCCATTACTTTTACCTTTTGCAGATTGATTATGGTAGAGTGTCAATAAATGCCATAATCTGTGATGAGTTGAACAATTTAATCTTGACTCATCATTTTTCAATTTCAAATGTTTTAGATAAAGAATAAAGAATTGCCATACAGTTTAATCATGACAATTTGGTAGTTAGGTAAAGAATAAGTGAATCCAACAGTTTAATCTGGATTCCTGGATGAAATAAGTGTATAATTAGGTAGCTTTATTTCTTTCAGAAGCAATAAATATTGTAAAGGTTGCTAGCACAAATGCACCTAATCAAAAATGGAAGAAAAAATGTTAGCAGTTAAAATTGGGTAGGTAGAAGAAGGTGAGAAGCATAAACGTAAATATTATTCACCAGAGCTGCAAATAACTAACTTCCCCTCCCCATAGCCATTCATTATTCTAAACTATCAGTCAGAAAGGCTCAAGGCATTTCCTTGACATCTGTTGGGACCAGACCCAAGGCTCTATGGCTGATTAGTTGAAAGTGTAAAATGTCTATATTAAAATCACATCATTATTCCATTCATGCATTCATTTCCCTGAATAATCCTAAGTAAAAACCTCATGTTTACTTAAATATACTCTAATTCCCATTTGATTAATTTCCCACATCACATGAAAGCATAAAACCCTCAAAATCACATTTTATCCTAAGTTTAAGTGTTGAAGTTATTATAATGCAAATTTGCTTTTAATCTTCACTTTCTTAGTTATATTAATGTATTTTGAGTATACATTGTCCCCTTGTCATGTTAACTTTAACTTATTTTATAACTCCCTATATAATAACCTTTTCCTATATTATATAATTCCCTTTTATAAAATAACCCCAAAAACCCATTAATATAACTTTAGCCAAAGTTAATTATCCCCACATGTGTAAATAAAACCCACATTATACTCCCTTTGGCTAAATATATCATTATATAAATATCGTGCCCTCTATGGTTGTTAAATCAATTTGATTTAATTAACTATATAATAAAAATATATGAAAAATCATTAAACATGTTTCAATATGTGTTTAAAACAAAAAAACATAAAACCCAAAGTTTAATTTAAACCAAACTTCACTAGCCCCATCCCTCTGTCTATATTTTCCCTTCTCGACTCCCTTAACCCAAGGTTAAAACTATAACCTTATCTATTTTTCCCGATATATATCCCTGTACGGCAATAATAAGCCCTTGCATAAATTCTTTTATTGCTAAATTCCCTCAGCACCATCGCTGTTAATTTCAGCCCTTAGATCATTCCACCCCATTTGATGCAACGGTTCTTATCAGGCACGATAATCTTATCCCCAGACCCCTTCCTCCCTCATCGCGTTAAAACCTATTCGTCCGATCATCACTCCATTGAAATCCAACGGTTCTTATCAAGCGCGACAATTTATTTCATTTCCATCCCTTCCCCTATCACGTAGCATGACAACCGTTAGATCTTTATTAACTTTTAGATCTGACGATCCACAGTTAAACCAGATAACTCTGTCCCCCGCCCCCACCACTGCTCATCACGCTTAACATACACCATTGATCTATCACTCATTAGATCTATGGCCACCATTCATAGCCCTGGCCCCACTACATTTTCCCCGCAACTTTCATTTTAATATTGACCGTTTGCTTATCAAAATTAGATCCGATGGCGCCAATCCTATATCGCCGGATCAAAATAATCAACCCAAGTTTCCAAAAAATTACACGATATAAGCTGTTTCCACATACCACCCCTTGCCGACGTGTCATTTTTCTATTCGATCGCGTGCAAAAATTTAAAATCCGCTTACCACCTCAGAGCTGCGTAAAAACCACCCGACCCCAAATCAAAACCGCTCCCGCCATTCCAACAATAAATATGATTGAAATATGATTTGACTTAAGGTTTAATGTCTTAAAACATAATCATTTTCATCGCATTTTACCTATTTGTGCCAGTAAACCTTTGAGAACCCATTTCAGAGACTCCTTTCACCATTTTCAAAGTTGCTTGTAAAATAGTTTGCCATTAAGAATCCATTTCCTCTGAAATTCACTCACAGAGAATTCCATGACCTCTGATAGCCCAATTCAATAGAATTGAAGAATGTTACGAAATGACAACCTTCATCGACTTCAATTATACCTTTTTCAAGTATTTCTCTATCAATCCTATCTATAAAATCTTCAATTACAAAGGAAAAATACCATTTGAACTGCCATTTCCTTAAAACAGCTGAATTTTCCATCTTTGAAGTCTAAAAACCTCCAAAATACACGGGAAACCCTGTCAAATTTTCTCCAGGATCCGTATTTTCCAGTTTAGCAGGTTTTAAGCCATTCCAAGATCATTTTCACTGTTGAACTTGATCTAAACAATCCTCTATAGATAAAAAAACTCTTTTTATCATCCAAAACCACACTCAGAGTTTAAATTTTTCCAGAAAAGTCCTTCAAATGCGTCTTGTTTCTAAAGAAGAACTTAGCAAACCATTTAATCTTGCTTTGTTCATCCAAAATGACTAAGAAACAAGTAATTCCCAAGTCTGGGGAACCAAAATCCCAGAAAAATGTCTCAAGTAAGTTACCACAGGATGAACCTTCAAAAATTGATAAACCTACTCCTAAAATCACAATTGAAACCACTGATGTTGTGAGACATGTACAACCTCCCATTACTTCTCAAGAAAGTAGCTCCTTGCTTGATCTTGATTATAGAATTTTTCATCCTTCAATTGAATTCAAACTCTTAGAAATCCACAATTGGTGTTTTGGAAAGTCTGTAGAAAAAGCCAAAGGTGATGTACCCATTTGGGAGTCCAATCTGCCAAGATATGTTGTTCCCCTTACTCATTAAGCCCCTGATTTTGTCAGACTGTGTCAATTATATTATCTTCCAGATAAAAGGTGTATTGTCAATAAGGATAGGGAAGTAATGTTGTATATCAATGCTAAGTCCATTAATTCCATGCTGCAAATGACTCATGACCCCAGTTCAGTTTCATTATTCATAGAAGATCTAACCCAACTATACTTGGACTTAGATTTTTCTGCCAGGTTCAACATATTTCAGACTTTTTTGCCTACACATGTTAATGTCCCTAAATTAAATCCTCCCTTTGATACATTTGACTTTCCAGAGGAAACAAGGCAGATTGTCTCCATGCTGTCATTTATACTGGGATATAACAATGATGAATTCACTGATGCTTCCATCTTGGGTTTTTTGTCAACCTTGACTCCTGGCCAGCCTCCATCCATTATCTTCAATTTTGCTAAGTTTATTGCTGAGAGCATGCATTACCAATTGACCAAATTACCAGAGGAGGGAGTTTTTAGATACACATCATATCTACTACATCTTTTCTTGTATTATCAAACATAATAGTTTCCCATTGAGTTGCAGAAATTGGATGTAGAAGGGAACCTCCTGTCAGTTGTGTTTTAGACATCTATTTTGAGAAAAGAGAACAGGGAATATACATATGCAAATTTCAATGACTTATTCATAATTCCAGCTATGAATTTGTTGACTAAGGAAGAAACTCCCAGAATTAATGAAGAAATTAAGAGAATCTTACAGTTGTCTGAGAACTGTAAGACTGGGGATTGGTACTTATACATGAATCACACAGAGATTAGAGTGTATGGTGCACTCTTGGCCCTATACAAACTTCCAAGGTTTGTAAATACAAGAATTTTTTCTTTAGAATATTTAAGGCAAATATTGAATGCAGATGAAGTGAATTTTATGGCCTCTAGGAAAAAGACCCAATTTAAAATCAAAAATCAAATTGGGCCATTCATTGTCAACAATAGAGAAGTTGTAAATGAGATTAATATCAAGTTGAAAGAATACAAGTTCCCATACAGTTTTATGTGGAATTATGACCCTTAGGGTGTCTTGAGCACAATCAGATTAAAATGCAAGTTGTCTCCTTTCTTGCATGATTCCAAGCCCCAAATTGAAAAATTTTCCAATCAAATTGAGTGGGAGGAAAATACTTTGCTTGATGAAGATATACAAGATATGTAGGCAGGTAATGTACAGGGAACACAGGTGAATAACGCACAGGTGACTACAATTGATAAAGAAACAGAGGTATCTCACAAAATAAGTGGAGAAGATGTCAATTATATTGTAGAAACCATTTTAGGCAAGAAATTTAAAACCTCCTATAGCAAGAGAACCAAATTGACTGTTGAGGAAAAAGATAAAGCAATGGAAATTGATGATAATAATGGTCATGAAATTGAGGATGAAGCAACAGTGATAATAACTGAAACACTCAAAGAACTTCAAAAGAGACAATTTGAAACACTGGATAAAGATACAGTGATGGTTGAGAAGCAAACTAATGTTGAAATTCCTTCTTCTTCCAAGGAATCTGAGAACATAGAGTTAGACATCCAGATAAAATTCAGACAAATCAGAGAGAAGAATCAAGAAATAAAGAATGAAGTCTATTCCAAGTTTCTCAAAGAGAAACCTGGAAATAAAGATAGACTTCTCTCTGCTTTTGATTATTCTTCTAACAAATTTGTAATGTCATTTTTGAAGCCTACAGTGGCTGATCCAAAGACAATAGCAGACTATTCAAAGACTGATTTGGAAGTAGATGCAGATGTTGTCCATGAATTAGATCAAATAGAATTCCACAGAAGAAATACAGAGATGTTGTATTCAAAGATAGTCAACAAAACAATGAGCTTTGTTAAACTTCAGAAGACAGTGACAAATCTGCAAAATCAAATGAAATTGGACAAAGCATCATTGCATGCTAATGGATTGAGAATCAAAGCATTGGAAGAATTGGTGATTGAAGCAGGAGCTGATCCAGCTAACATTGAAGTTGCAAAGGCTTTAATCAAACAGAAAAATGAAGACATAGTTGCTCTAAGGAGGAAACTCAAATTGCCTCAAAGTGAACATCCCCAGACAAAAGAGATCCTTCAACAGAAGACTGAAAATGATGAATTGAGTCAATTGGTTTTAAAAATGATTGCACAACTCAAAGAAATGGAAAAACAAACTGAAGCCTTGATGAAGGAAAATGAAGCATTGAAAAAGGATAAAGAAGTCATTCCTACAGATATTCCATTAGTAAGCATTGTTGTACCATCTACTCTAGCTGAACATTTATTTGATGCAGGAGCATCAAGGGCATTTTTCATTTGTAAATATGTTAGAAAAAGGGGGTGTGACAATTTTTAATATTTTATTAATTAATTTGTTATTTTTAATAAAATAGGAGATAATTATGAAAAGTGAGGATTATGTAAATATTCTTTTATTAAATAAAAGGATATGAGAGAAATAGTTTAGGAGCAAAATTTGGGATTAAGATTTCTATGTATGGGATTAGTTGAGGATTAGGTGGAGAGATATTTTGAGTGAATTAAATGCATTATTTGTGTATAAATAGGAGTGGTTTTTGTGAAGAAGAGACACTTGAATAGTGAGAGTGGTGGAGAGCAGGTTTTGAACAGCCAAGGCTGTAAGCCTCTGGGCAAATTGTAAGGGCCTAAATGTTGAATATCTGGCCAGGAAGAAAAGTTTGTAAGTATTTTGTTTATTAATATGATAAGTGTGTGTTTTAGAACTTTATTGGTGGATTAGAAATTGGGTATCTATTTTCTGTAATTGGAATGGAACCAAAGTTCGGTGCAATTTGATATTTTCATACCAGTTTGGAAGAAGTTGATTTCACTGTGTGTATAGCGCATTGGTAGATTGTATATATAAGAATATCTATAGCATTGAAAGGCTGTATACTCGAAGGTGTAGAAGCATACAATGAATTGTATGCTGGAGCGCTATTCTCATTAAATGTTAATGGTATTCTTCCTGCAAAATAAGAATTGATTTGTGAATGAATTGCTGAATTCATGTTTTATATAACGTGGTTAAGAACTGAAGGCGTGTTAAATTGTGTGAACCATGGTGAATTCTATTTTTTTGGAGCGATGTCAGTCCTGACATAGATTGATTTTAATGGTGAATCGAAGGTGTAGTTTGACGTGCCATCAAATGAGGCATTTGATTAAACAAATTGATAAGTTGTAATGTGATAACGCAAAGGTTAAATCCCTGAGGGAAGAACTGACATTTATGTCAGATCGTGTTGTAGGCAGACGTGGAAAAAGGCGTAGGACGGTTGTTTCAAATACTGTTTATCTTATTTGGAATTCGATTAAAAACAATTTTAATTGTTGGGTTCAGATTCATGTGAAGAAGTTTAACAAGCAGCCTGGCGAATTTATGATAAGCGTGCAGAAGCGTATAAAAATGGAGAGTAGTTATCGTTGAAATTAGCTTGTAGTTTTATTGTGATCATTGTGGAAGTCGGAGCAGAAAATTTAAAGAAGGCGCAAAGTTTTGAAATTACATTTTATTTTATCGATCTTGAAGAATTACGCTGTTTTGAATGCGGGGAAAGGAAGAGCATCAAATTGATGATGATCTGGTATCCATCGACTGAAGGTTCTTTGCGTATTTGTACTGCGTGAAGAAGATTAGTACAGAAACGTGAAAATGCAGTGTAAAGACGGAACGATGGTGGATTGTATAATCCAGAAGCACCGGCATTAAAACAAACCAGTTCGAATTTGATCAGATGTTGGAAGCGCCAGTTGGTGAATGTGAACAAGACGCTGTTCCTTTGATTTTGGTTTGTCATAAATGATTAACGCAGAGTAGGCACAACGTTTAAATGGTAAGTGTATTGATGTGTTGAAGAGTAAGTAGACTCTGCGTTGAGTTTTTAAATGTTGTCAGTATTGGTGAAGTTGTAGTTTTATGAACTGATACATCTGCCAGATCGTTGAAGTTGAACACAATATGTATCCATTGTTGGATGGACAGGTATGAATGTTGGAATTGATCAAATTCTAAGTTTTTATATGAATTTTCATTTTCATGAAGTGGGCAAATGAATTGGTAAAGTGCGCTTATATAATTGGAACTTGATTTTGCATTAAGTTCAAAAGCGGAATCTTGTTATGAGGCTTGGTTTGTTTTGAAGATAGAATGTTAAGAATTAAGCATGGGAAGAGGCATAAGCGCATGGATTAGAATTATGATTGAAATTTATTCCAATTGTGGAATATTTGAACTCACATTATCATTGGGTTTGCTTAAAGGATTCAAAGCATGAATTTGCCTGAAGAGAAGTAAATATTGGAATTGAGATAATTCCATATATGATGGCTTTTAATGAAAGTATGAAATCAAATGTGAATGATTTTGAACAAAGATATTTGATTGACTTCACTGTAAGGCCAATGTACAGACTGTGGAAATTCAAAGCTCTATTGAGATTTTGATTTGGTTAAAAGGTAGAGATGCCGCCTGTGATATGCACGAGAGATTAAAGATTCTGAGGTATTGCGGGGAGTTACCCTGCCATCATTTTTAGTATTGGAAGCGGCTCTTGTTGGAATGGAAGGAAATTTGTTTTTGAATGAGTGCGGGAAAGGCTACGGTGAAGATGTTTGTTTTTTTTTAATGAGTACGAGTTTAGAGCGAAGGTTTTTAATTGAATGTGTGATGAATGATTGAAAGTAAGATCAGATTTTAAATGCGATGTCGACTACACAATAACGATGTAGAAAATTACGGGGAGCGAATGGAGGACCTGCACAAGATCATGCGGTGAGATGATTTTCGATTTGAAGTTTTGATTGAATTTTATGATTGGAGACAAGATGATGGCAATGAACACGATGAGGAGGACAATTGCAGTGTCCTGAAGAAGAAGGTGAGTTGAAGAGATAGCCTAGAGAGAGAGAAGAGGAAAATGCTCAAGAGGTTCCAGAGGCAGTGAACCAGTACTTACCAAAAGACTGAGTGAGGAGAGCTTGGTGAGGTAAGGGGCAGCAGGAGAGCTTGTTGTCATAGAGGCTAGCGCAACTCATGATGAGTGAAAAACTCATGGAGAAGATGATCATGGAGGATCAGCGAAGAGGTTCAGAGGAATGCCATAGAGGTGAGATGACTGATGAGGTCAGAGAAAGAGAGATTGCAGAAATGAAGGTACAATTGCAGGTACTAGAGGAATGGCTGCAAGAGCAGGAAAACCAGAATAGAGGATGGATCTTTCCACTGAAGGGAAAGAGAGTGATTTGGCAACCATTGCAAGTGAAGTTGAGGCAAATTGTGATTGCCTTATTGAAGAAAGGACTTAGATTTCTTGAGCCAGAGATGGAATTTGAAGATTCCCCATGCAGATCTGATCAAAAGGAAGTATTGGAGGAAGCAGTCAAGACTGAAAGGTCTTGTGGTTTTAAAACTAATGAGTTGTGTATGTTTGCAGGTATAGTACAGGGAGATGAACAAGTTTTAGAGTTTGTTCAAGAAGAATTGAATCTGAAGGCTGTTCAGATCGATGCTGAGATAGCCAGATCTCAGGAGGGAATGAAGACGAAGGAGTCTAATCAGAATATTGGTGCAGAGAGAGAAAGACCAGCCGATGATTGGTTAAGAGCTGGTGAAGGTATGGAAAATTGTGTGAAGTTTCCAAGTTCTACTCCTAATGAAATTTTTGAATTGTATAGGAAGCTAGATCTTCAGAGAAGAGAATTGGAGAGACAGAGGACTTATGTGCAGGATAATTTGCTGAGGAAGCAAGGCAGGAAAGTTTTCATGAATGACAGTCATGAAGCAGATGATGGAAAGGAGGAGAGACTAGGTGACAGTCTCATGATGAGTGCAAATCAACATACTGATGTGCTGACAGAGGAGTTGGAAAGGAACTCAGAGCAACATACTCAAGTGTTGCCAGAGAAAGCTGAGGAGAAAGCCAGTGAAGATTTTCTAAGTCCTGAAGAAGACTTGGAGCTGTGGATGACTGAATCAACAAGTGAGACCATTGGGTCTTGTGATTTTGATGCTGACAATTTGATTGTGTTTACAGGTGATATAGAAGACAGTTCATCACTTAGAATTGTCTTGGAAGGAGAAGAAATGTTGTAGAAAGAAGATGAGACAATTATGTCATAAACGAAGACTTGTTACCATGGGTGTGAAAAAGTTAGCTTGTCTTGTATATTGAGAAAATTTGGTGGACCAAAATTTTAGGCCTTTCGATGATAAACCTTCATAGGTGAGAGATCTGAGTGTTTGAAAGACTTCAGTCTGATTTAGATAATCAAGATGATGATAGTAATTAAATGTAAGATTGTCAAAGGAAGATAGAGGTTATGTTGGAGGTTAATTTCTGACATGTTGATGAATTTAAAATGTTCTTGAAGACATTGAACCAAAACAGAAGTTGCGGATGAAATTGGGTGATGAACGAGAATGTTGCGAGAGGACGGGGAAGTTTGGGAGGCGGCAACTGCTACAGGGTAACCTGCGGAGTAAACCCAATGTTAGCAACATCCATAGTGACAGCTAGAGCAACATGTGGGGCGACATTTATGGTGGCAGCTTAAGTAACATCTATGGAGGCACTGAAGCCTTATGGTTTTTATTCTAACAATTGTTTTGTGAGTACAGGTTTTATTGAAGATGCTGGAGAAAGTCTGTTAGACAAAGAAATTGAACTGATGAGGCGGATGATGATGAAAGTATCCCGGAAGAGGCCAGCAACAGTAAAACAAAGGAGAAGCAGCAAAATAAAGACAGCAAAAGATTGCGAGAGCACAGCCAGTGGAGCGATGCATCATAAAGTGTGGAGACCTGGAGAAGAACAACAGATAAAAGCAGCGACAAGTGGAAAGTTGCAACACAAGATATGGGATCCAGGCATACATAGATCCGAACACACGATCAGGTGATCATGATTATTTTAATGTTGGGAGTCTGATGCAGGAGCATCAAGACCAAATTTTTCATTTGTAAATATGTGATAAAAGGGGGGTGTAATAATTTTAATATTTTATTAATTAATTTGTTATTTTTAATAAAATAGGAGATAATTATGAAAAGTGAGGATTATGTAAATATTATTTTAATAAATAAAAGGATATGAGAGAAATAGTTTAGGAGCAAAGTTTGGGATTAGGATTTCTATGTATGGGATTAGTTGAGGATTAGGTGGAGAGATATTTTGAGTGAATTAAATGCATTATTTGTGTATAAATAGGAGTGGGTTTTGTGAGAAAAATAGACTTGAATAGTGAGAGTGGTGGAGAGCAGGTTTTGAACAGCCAAGGCTGTAAGCCTCTGGGCAAATTGTAAGGGCCTAAATGTCGAATATCTGGCCAGGAAGAAAAGTTTGTAAGTATTTTGTTTATTAATATGATAAGTGTGTGTTTTAAAACTTTATTGGTGGATTAGAAATTGGGTGTTTATTTTCTGTAATTGGAATGGAACCGAAGTTCGGTGCAATTTGATACTTTCATACCAGTTTGGAAGAAGTCGATTTCACTGTGTGTATAGCGCATTGGTAGATTGTATATATAAGAATATCTATAGCATTGAAACGCTGTATATTCGAAGGTGTAGAAGCATACAATGAATTGTATGATGGAGCGCTATTCTCATTAAATGTTAATGGTATTCTGCCTGCAAAATAAGAATTGATTTGTGAATGAATCGCTGAATTCATGTTTTATATAACGTGGTTAAGAACTGAAGGCGCGTTAAATTGTGTGAACCATGGTAAATTCTATTTTCTGGAGCGATGTCAGTCCTGACATAGATTGACTTTAATGGTGAATCGAAGACGTAGTTTGACGTGCCATCAAATGAGGCATTTGATTAAAAAATATGATAAGTTGTAATGTGACAACGCGAAGGTTAAATCCCTGAGGGAAGAACTGACATTTATGTCAGATTGTGTTGTGGGCAGACGTGGAAAAAGGCGTAGGACTATTGTTTCAAATACTGTTTATCTTATTTGGAATTCGATTAAAAACAATTTTAATTGTTGGGTCTAGATTCATATGAAGAAGGTTAAACAAGCAGCCTGGCGAATTTATGATAATCGTGCAGAAGCGTATAAGAACGGAGAGTGGTAATCGTTGAAATTAAACACGATTTTATTATGAAAGTCGGAGCACAGAATTTAAAGAAGGCGCAAAGTTTTTGAAATTCTGTTTATTTATCGATTTGCTGAAGAATTACGCCATTTTGAACGCAGGAAAGGAAGAGCATCGAATCGATAATGATCTGGTATCCATCGATTGAAGGTTCTTTGCGTATTTGTTCTGCGTGAAGAAGATTAGTACAGAAACGTGAAAATGCAGTGTAAAGGCGGAACGATGGTGGATTGTATAAACCAAAAGCGCCGGCATTAAAACAAACCAGTTCGAATCTGATCAAATGTTGGAAGCGCCGGTTGGTGAATGTGAACAAGACGCTGTTCCTTTGATTTTGGTTTGTCATAAATCATTAACGCAGAGTAGGCACAGCGTTTAAATGGTAAGTGTATTGATGCGTTGAAGAGTAAGTAGAATCTGCGTTGAGTTTTAAATGTTGTCAGTGTTGAACTGAAGTTGTTATAATGATGCATACATGAGATCGTTGAAGTTGAACACAATATGTATCCATTGTTGGTTGGACAGGTATGAATGTTGGAATTGATCAAATTCTAAGTTTTTATATGAATTGTCATTTTCATGAAGTAGGCAAATGAATTGGTAAAGTGCGCTTATATTGGAACTTGATTTTGTATCAAGTTCAAAAGCGGAATCTTGTTATGAGGCTTGGTTTGTTTTGAAGATAGAATGTTAAGAATTAAGCATGGGAAGAGGCATAAGCGCATGGACTAGAATTATGATTGAAATTTATTCCAATTGTGGAATATTTGAACTCACATTATCATTGGGTTTGCTTAAAGGATTCAAAGCATGAATTTGCCTGAAGAGAAGTAAATATTGGAATTGAGATAATTCCATATATGATGGCTTTTAATGAAAGTATGAAATCAAATGTGAATGATTTTGAACCACATGAAAGATAAGCTTCCGCATGCAGAAGGTACAGTTGTGAAATTGCCAGATGCACGCTGATATGCCCAGAGATTAAAAATTCTGGGTATTGTAGGCTAGCCCTGCCTACGTCAGATTCAGTGGCGCATCTGGGACCCAGGCACATTTTGCAGTGTCGGTGGAGAGCATCAGCTAGTAAGGAGACTTGTTCAAGTAGTTGCTTGAGGGAAAGCAACATTTTGCCGGGGGGGGGGGGGGGGGGGGGGACTATAATATTCCTAAATTAGCGACAACTAATTTGGAATATTCTATTTTGTTTAGTTTGTCATCTATAGTTTGTACATAAATAAAAATTGAGTAAAGAGGGTCTAACTCACTTAAGTGAAATAAGACATCCACCTAGTAGCACAACGTTGTGACTTAAGTGGGAGTCAAGGGGGGGACCTAACACCACGTGGAGGAGGGGGCCTATGTACACTCTAGAAGCTTCTACCAGCTTCTGTGCAGATAAGGATAAGAATGTGGATAAGGATGAGGATGTGGAGGAGAGAGAGAAGCTACGTTGGGTTTTGGAGGGAAACCAACGTTATAAAATATGGAGGAGCCTCCTCATTTCAGTCATGCTTGAGTTGTTGATTGTTGAGTGAGACATTTGTCTTCTTTGGCACACTGGCTGTTTAGCCTGTCTACTGCACTGTTTAGTGCACCTAGTGTCTTCGTGCAGAGATCTCACCCTTAGCCTCGGGGGACTTTGAGTGCCTGCTCGGGCAAGGTTAGTTTTTCAGTATCATCCTCCAGGACAACGTTATTGTTGCAGCAACATAATACTGTGTTGTAGGGTGTTGTTGTGGTGACTTTACGACACCACTTCCTTCTCTTGTTTTTCAGAGGGAGAGTCTGTCTTTCATTTGGAGGATCAGATTGGAGGACATTGGAGCTGATTTACAGATCTTGGCACTTGGCCAAAGTGTTTTATTCCACTACTATGCAGTCCCTCTTAGTTACTGCGTTATTTTCATGGTGTATCTGCAGTGAGGGTTTGCCGGTTGATTTGAGGGGAAGATCTCAAGTGTAAGGATCAGCCTTCCACTTGGAGATCCATTGGAGGAGGTATACTTTAGATTGTTCATCATCTATAGCCTTCTCTACTTAGTTCCAGATTTTAGTTGCAGCTGCTGCCCAACAACTCCGGCATCTTTTCCATTTTGTGTATTTCAGCCAATCCCTTGGAGGATTGATCTATTACTGTTTCTAAGGGTTAGAGCCTTGCTCCCCTATTTTATTTGGGCCATATATTTTATTGAAATCATTCTGGAGTAGTTCTCTATCATAGACTGCATTTTTATAGTCTGGGTTTATGCAGAAATAGCAGTGTTCTTCATTCTCATGTACATTTATTATTGAGGCTTGCATTGCTCTTCTTGAGAGGTTGTTTCCTCAAGGCTTGTACACTTTATTGATGCCATACGTTATTATTGGCTATATATTCATCTTCTTGTCTCATAGCTCCTAGAGAAAATTCTGAAGGGTTCCTGGATCATTCTCTTGTCTTGCGGCACCTCTATCTTGAGGGGTTTTCTATGTAAAATTGTTGTTTAACCTTGCTCAATGCCTTTTCCATGATCCTAAACCTACTCTATGATTTTTCATAGTATTTTAATCTTATTCCTTCAGAAAATATGTTACCCTTACTTCAGTAAAATTCTGCATACTCAAAGTCATGGGAAATCAAGGTCTTTCTTGACTAGTCGGGAAGGAGGAACTGTTTAACATAGAAAAACGCCTTTTTTTGAGCTGAAATTCGACATAGAAATCCCTCTTGACCTAATAGAACATATTCCAGAACCTTGACCCGTAATTGCACGCATATTTTCTTATACACTCATTTTAGGGCCAAAATCCTCACTTTTCCCCACCTTTTTGCCCATAAAAGCTGAGTAAAGGTTGCTGCTGTTCTTTATTTTGGTTGCTAAGAATTTTTAGACATATTATATGATATATAAAGCCATCATTCCTGAAGAATTCGTTTTTCTGGCATGATCTGCTGAAAAATCCATTTTTGGGATATTACTGTCTGCTGCATTATCATTGTTTGAGTGCTCTAGTTCTATACCGCTTGGTGTGTTTATCTTTTTCTCCTAGATAGAGTCTGGAAAGGGCCAGATAGCCTTTGGATCTCGTCCTCTTCTAGAGTTGACATATCCGGTAAATGCCCTCCCAGTCTATCTCCAGTTGGAGTTCTGTCGTGTTTTAAAGATATCCCCAAAATGGGATATTACATATTTCTTTGAAACAAATTATTTCTTCTAGGCTACTCTTTCCATGCTATTTCCTTACGACGTTTCTTTTGCAACATGTGGTGCAATTTCTAGTTATATTGTAAGTATTATTTTGATTGTGAAATAAGAGATGGTTTTTTTGGTATGCAACACTATTTATATCTTATATATTTTAATGTGATATAGGTGTAGATATATTTCAGAAGTAATTATAATCCATTTTATTTTAAATTTAATCACAAAAATATTATAAAATTAAATTCCAATAAAATATTTATAAAATATTTTGATTGTGAAATGAGAGATGGCTTTTTGGCATGTTGTATTGATGAGCCATGGTATTTTACAAACCCTATTTACAAGTTAATAATATATATGGAAAAGTGAACATAAATATCCATGGTTAAAAGTATTGTTATATTGTAAGTATTAAAATTTTGATGTGCTTAGTAATTAAATTTAAATATGGTTTCAGAATCATTATTCTATTTTATAAGGTAAAATGGATCTTAACTTGTTGTTGCTAATCAGTTATATATTTTAATGTAATATGTATATTATGTTTTCCTTTTATCTAAAAAAATTATTCATAATTTTTTTAATAAAAACAAAATTACAATGTAACAAATTGAATTTTATTATTTTTATTATTTTTAACTTTTTACAGACACTGCAACCTCTCCCCCATACTAGCCTCTATATTACTTTTAATCAACATGTAAACTTTTACCCATCATTTACTTATTATATATTGGACATATTAATATATACTTGTGAAAATGTTTACAGACTTTCTTACATTACACCTAAACACTTGGGTGTGTGTTATATTATTTCCATGAATAGTCGCATGCGCGAGGGGGTTACAGGGGGGGCGAAATCCCCTCCCCGTTCGTTGCACCGCGCGCAGCAGGGGGGTCACGAGGGAGTGGAAACCCCCCTTGTTTGGGGGTTTGCAGGGGGCGGGTAGCCCCCTGAATGAGGTCCGGGGTAGCGCCCTAGGGAAAAAAAAAATGGACCCTATTTTAGGTGGGCAGACCCGCCTATGGTTTTGTGCATGTGTTTGCACATGGTTTTGGGGCATGATGGTTTTCTGCCCCTAGTATTTTGTAGATCCGGTCAAGGGAACTACGATTATGTTCTAATCCTAGGTTAATGGATTGAGGTTTATGAATGCTTTAGCATGTATATATATGTATTGTAACACTAAAAGGAATATAATGAAAAATCAAGCTGGTAGTCCCGATTTGGGATCTAGGGGAAAAATCTTTGTGTATATTTGTTTTATGTTTTATGCTCTCGCTATTGCTTATTTTCTATCTTTAAGAATCGTTTGTAGATCATTTTTGTATAGGGTTAAAACCTACATTTGGTATAAGAGTTGTTTCGGCTTCAAGGGGACGCCTTTGTTGTTGAGGGGTTTTTTGCTCAGGCCTGTGGTAGACCTTGTTTAGTGGGAGATATGTGGGGTCGATTCTTGCGGTGAAAGAAGATGACGAGTAGTGGAAAGATAGAGATCGAGAAATTTAATGGTAAGAGTTTTGAGTTGTGGAAGCTTAAGAGGGAGGATCTTTTGGTGGATAAATGATCTGAAAATGGAACTATTTGTAAATGTTGTTCAAAGTATCCATTTCCATTTAATTAAGTGTGAAAAGTATTCTCCCTGTCTTGCAGGTTAAACAAAGTGTTTTTGGTAATTTTTTCTGATTTTTTCTGTGAGGAAATGTTAATTAAGTTTACTGTTTAACATATTATATCATAAACACACAGCAAGAGAAATTCACCATAGCATAACACAACAAACTAATGAGGCAGTTCACCCCTCCTGGGCTACATCTGTCAGGTCCAAGGCTCCCATTGGGCATGTCTTTGCTCTATTAAGTTTCTCAAAATGGTTATATAGTGAAATATATGCCTAAACAGGTAAAAAAATCTGTGAATTTGACTTCATAAGACAGAAATATACTAAAAATGGCTTTTGTTTCACCTCAAACAGTGAAGTACAACCCAAGACAGCTCCATCTCCCTGATGGCCTTGGTGGCCCTTTCCTCTTCCTTGAAGAAAAAAGGGCTGAAGAACACCTTTTTTCACTCTACAACATGTCCCAAACACTCCAGAAGGTCGAAGAAATCCAAAATTGACTAAAATTTCATCTTGTTTGGTCGAAAATTGAGAAAGTTATGACCAAAACAAATTTATGCCTAGTGGCACTAGAAAACCTCCTCCAAAACTGGAGGAACTCCAGTTAACTCCACCAGAATAGGCGGACAACTTAGATTAGGTGGAACCGCGCTATTTTTGGGGGCAACAATAAATTTAACTGTTAGTTCCAAGCGTGTTCACATGCCAGATTTTCAGAGACGGTTTATGCTAGCAGTTAGTGTCAAATTTGCGCCCGCGATCATGGCCTGCGGGTCATATGGTTATGGAGCTAGCACCTAAGTGCTTAAACCAAAAATTTCCGCTGGTTTGAATGGGGCTTAACCCTTGGTGATAGGTCGCGGGGCCTTATCCCTTATCCTTAAGGGCTTAAATCAACTCCGCCCGTTATAACAAACGAAGACCTGACTCAAACAGTCAGAGTGACCTGACTCACCCATTGTGCACGTTCTACCCGCAGCCGTGTTGGTTAGGTCGACCCTGCCCGAGTACTCGGGTCGAGGGTTTGACCCTCATAACGTTCAACCTTTCAACACATTTTTAAACCAATGGCCTGGGACCACGTGGCAGCCTCCGAGCAAGCCACGTGGCACCCTCTAATAGGCCCATATAAACCATATAAAATTGAAATTTTTGCCATAATATTTTTTTCAAAATTTGACAAAATCATAGTCAAAAGTCCTGTTTTTGGAGGTCATTGGGTGATTTCAAACCTTAGTAACTTTCACATACGACATCGGATATGAATCTAATTTGTGGTGCTAGAATCGCAGCGACGAGGCCTTTCCGGTCGTTCAGATTGCAACCAATTTTAAGCAGTTCCTTTTTTGAGCATTTTTTTGACTTGGACATGATCTCTTGATCAATAAATATTAGTGGATCGTGGTAGATCTGGGTACTAAACCAATGACAATGTCAGATGAAGACTGGGCGAAGTTGGATCAAAAGGCAAAGAGCACAATACGATTATGTATCTCAAATTTGGTATTGTTGAATGTATCTTGGGAAGCTACAGTGAAGACTTTGTGGGTCAAGTTAGGGACTTTGTACCAATCTAAGTCTCTAGTGAATAAATTATTCCCGTGGAAAAAGATGTATAACCTAAGGATGAAGGATGGAGACTCGATGACAGATCATCTGAATGCCTTGAATACTGTGGTAAGTCAGTTTTCATCTGTTGATATTAAAATCTCATACCAAGATAAGTGCATCAGTTTGTTGTGTTCTCTACCAGATTCGTGGGACAGTCTGGTTATTGCAATAGGTAGCAATACAACTACCTTGAATTTTGATGAAATTGTCTCAGCCTTGCCGTCAGAGGAAATGAGACGGAGAAATATGGAGGGCTAGAATGAAGATGCCTTATCTGTATGAGGAAGGTCCCAGAAAAGAAACAAAAATATGTTTTCGAGTGGAAGATCTAAATCTCCAGGAAAGCCTGCAAAGGTGTGCTGGAAATGCGGAAAGGAAGGGCACTGCGAAAAGGACAGTAGATCTAAAGCTCATGTGAAAGTAAAAGGATCTGATGATGCTCCTTTTTTATAGGCAAAAACCACCTCAGATGAAGGTGGGGATGTGTATTTGGCTTCTTCTTCAAAGACACATGTAGATCATGAGGCATGTTTGATTGACTCAGGTGCATCCTTTCACTTCACTCCCCATAGGGAGTGGTTCTGCAAGTATGAGAAGTATGATGGTGGTGATATCTTCTTAGGGGATGATAGGAAGGCTAGAATCATTGGACGTGGAAAATTCAAGCTGAAGCTACAAGATGGAAGGATTAGAACACTTCCTGGTGTTCTTCATATTCCTGCATTGGCAAGAAATATGATTTCTGTAAGCAAGATGGATGATGCAGGTGTAAAAACAATGTTCGAGAAAGATACCTATAAGATCGTTCAGGGAGCACTAGTATTAATGCAGGGAGTCCGGATTGGAACTTTATACAAGCTTCAGGTTAGCACTTTCATTGATGGGTGCAATAGTTCTGTGGTTCCTGAAAGTGGAGCGGAAAGCCTAGCGGTCTCTGGAAAAAAAAGACCATGCTATGGCATCAAAGGCTTAGACATATTGGAGAGAAGGGCCTTTGGATACTAAATGGTAATGGTATGGTAGAAGGTATTTCTAATTTCTCTATGGATTTTGATTTCTGTGAATAATGTGTATATGGGAAGCATAGTCGAGCAAGTTTTCCTTATGGTACTAAGAGGGTGAACAAGATATTAGAGCTCATGCACAGTGATGTGTTTGGACCTGTGTCGGTTCCATCACTGGGAAAGTTTGTGTACTATGTTTCATTCATAGATGACTTCTCAAGGAATACATGCATATATTTCTTGAAGAATAAATATGAATTCTTTGACATATTTAAAGAATTTAAGGCTCTAGTGGAAAACTAGATAGAGAAGAAGATAAAGGTGTTGAGGACAGATAATGGTGGAGAGTTCTACAAGAAGGAATTTGAAGAGTTCTGTAAGAAGTGTGATATAGCACAACATAAGACTAATCCATACACACCTTAGCGAAATGGAGTTGTAGAAAGAATGAACAGAACATTAATCGAAAAGGCAAGAAGCATGCTCAGTGGTACCGGGTTAGGACAAGATTTCTGGGTAGAGGTAGTGGAGACTGCATGTTACCTGGTTAACAGATCACCTTCTTCAGCATTGGAGGATAAGAATCCACATGAGGTATGGATTGGTAAGAAACCCTCTCTTTCACATATGAGCGTATTTGGATGTGATGCATATGTACATGTTCCAAATGAGAAAAGGACCAAGTTGGATAATAAATCTGAAAGGTGCATCTTTATTGGGTATAAGGATGGTTTAAAGGGTTACAAGCTTTGGAACCCATAAATAAGGAAGGTTGTGTACAGTCGAGATGTGGTGTTTAGAGAGGTGAAAGATGTTGTTAAACATGAAGTCCTACAAAAGTAACCTGAGAAGATAGAGTTTGAGCTAAAGGAGGATGAATTAGAATCTACAACATAACAAGATTCAGAAGAGGAAGAGCCACAAACTCCAGCTGTGAGAAGATCAGTTCGGGAAAGAAGGAAACGAAAAAGGTATAGTCCATCTTCTTTCTGTTCGAATTTTTCTTTAACTATCATTGATGATGATCCCATAACTATTAGGGAGGCAGTGGATTCAGAGGATGGAAAACTCTGGAAGGAGGCCATGGTTGAAGAAATGACATCCTTGCACAAAAATGAGGCATGGGATCTGGTGGATTTTTTAGCTAGAAGGAAGCCCATCGGGAGAAAATGGGTGTTTAATAAGAAGATGAATGTAGAAGGAAAGGTGGAGAAATACAAAGCTCGGTTGGTAGCAAAACATTATTCACAGGTGTCGGGAATTGATTTTGGTGATATTTTTTCTCCTATTGCCAATGTTACTTCTATTAGATTACTTTTATCTGTTTTTGATGCATTTTATTTTGAGGTAGAATAGATGGATGTGAAGACAACATTTATTGATGGGGATCTGGAAGAGGAGATCTAAATGAAGCAACCTGAAGGCTTTACAGTGAAGGGTAAGAAAGAACTGGTATGCAAGTTAAAAAGGTCTATGTATGGGTTAAAATAGTCACCAAGGATGTGGTATCAGAAATTTAATACATATATACGAGGACTTGGCTTCACCAGAAGCAAAGAGGATCACTATGTGTATTTTAAATTAATTGGTGACTATGTTATTTCTTTGGCCTTGTATGTGGATGATATGTTGTTGGTTGCAAATGAAAAAGAAATTATCCAAGATTTGAAGATCCAATTATTCTCCAAATTCGACATGAAGGATCTTGGTGCTGCAAAATATATTTTGGGCATGGAAATTAAGAGAGATCAGGAAAAGAGGAAGCTCTGGTTAAACGAGAGGAAGTATGTCGAGACAATATTGAAGAGGTTGAATATGTAGGATAGTAAACTAGTGAAGGATCCTATTCCTGTAGGTGTAAATCTATCCATTGAATAGTGTCCCAAGAAACAAGAAGAAGAGGAGGATATGTCTCATGTTCCATATTCAAGTGCAGTAGGTAGCCTGATGTATGCAATGGTCTGTACTAGACCATACATTGCACATGCAGTGGGAGAATTGAGCAAGTTTATGTCAAAACTAGGGAAGGATCAATGGACAACAGTGAAGTGGGTTTTTAGATATTTGTGTGGCACTAGTGATTATGGTTTGTGCTACCAGGATTGGACAAAGTTTTGGACGTCCGTGGTTTTGTTGATGCAGATTGGGCTAGAGATCTGGACCAAAGAAGATCTACAAGTGGGTATGTGTTTAGCCTATTTGGAGGTGCAGTCAGTTGGATGAGTAAAAGAAATTATGTAGGGGCTCTTTCAACTATAGAGGCAGAATACATGGCAGCCACTCATGCAAGCAAGGAAGCAATTTGGTTGCAGAGATTGTGTTCAAGTATGGGGTTGGTGCAACGAGTTATAAGGATAGATTGTGATAGCCAAAGTGAAAATTTCTTGGCTAAAAACCCTGCTTATCATTCAAAGAAAAAGCACATTTATGTTCAATATCACTTTGTGAGAGATATGTTTGAGGATAAAAATGTGTTGCTAGTGTTATCACCAAATTGAGTTCCTATTGGGCTGCTTCAATGGTCAACTTGGAGTAACTATTTCAAACCAAATTGTAACTAGAAATTAGTCTTTCCAGTCTGAGAGGGCTCTCTCAAAAGGATAAATGATATTCAATGAATAACTTGAAAGCATATGGCTAACTCTGAATTGGATTGAATGTTTTTGTTTTAGTGTAGGTGAAAGATGTAAAGGGTTTACTACCATTGGGCTTATGGAGTCAATATGAAAACTAAGTCACAAGTCAACTTATCTCATGGAAGTTGAGGCAATTTTAGTCTTATTAAACCTCACATGAAGGACAAAAAAACAAGCAATATGTATACAGGAAGTTGGAGCATGTTAACATGAATTCCAAGTGATTATACATAAGAAAACTAATAAAACATGACAAAATAGCAGACTAGGTGTATAAAGGAAGTTGGAACATGTAATCATGAATTCCAAGTGATTAAACAACTAGAACACTGGAGAGGAAATAAAAGACTGATAGAAGAAACATACATAAGAATACAGAGAAGAATCTCAGGTCTAAAATAGGTTGTTGCAACTATATATTACTGATAGACAAAGATTACAATGGTGGTAGTGTCAAGTAACCATCTCTAAACCCTTTGATATTCAATTTTCTCTCTATAAATAGAATTTTTTTACATTACATAGGATTCTAAATCATTGAACCTTAAAACTGATAGCTAATCATAACTGACACATTTATAAAAAAGACACCTATCCATTAAGAGTTAATCCCCTAATAGGACTCTAGTTATATTTATTACAACTGCTAACTAAAGGAGTTGATAATTACATCAAAAGTAGTTAGTTTGCTCGAATGGCACTATCCATCATCAAAATAATAAATGCCCTTATTGAAATACAAAAATATTCATCCTATTTTAAATGAAATGATGACATGGCATTTGTTGATTGTTGAGCTGAATCGACCCTTTTTTCCTGTGTTGTGTTGTTGCTAATGTGCTGATATAGTGGGGCAGTTTAGGACGTGGACCTCAATTCGCTGATATGCTGGTAGATGAGCCGAGAGTTGTGCGAGCAGATCTGATGTATGAATTGAACACTTTCTACTGCCCGACTCAAGCTTTCTGTCTTGTTTTTTCCCAAAATCCTTTTGCCATGTTAAAAATAATTTTGTGAATAAAATAGCTTGAAAACCAATATACCCAGACTTGAAACCTTTTAAACTTTATTTCTGAATTGGCATCGCATCCACGCACTTCGCAACCTTTACAATTTAGTTTATAAATAATACAATTGGAAATGCAATGCGAAGTGGAGGTGATGTGGAGGGTAGGTGACGTGGAGGGTAGGTGACATGGCAGGGAACAAGTGGGACCGGCTCGCAGGTGCACATCACAATTCTTAAGTTTTAGTTATAAGCTGCAGGGTTAACTCTTAAAATTTGAGAAGTGCAGGGAAGAGGGACCCACCAGCTATGTGGCAAAGTTTTATGAATCGACGAAGGTTAAAGAGGTAAGTGTTACAAAGTTTATATGGTATATCAATGTATTGTGACGACTATGCAATGGGGGCGGAGCTTCTGAGGTGGGGCCGACTTACCACATCACAAACTAAATAAAATAGATTACGGGCACTCAAAAGGTAAAATAAATGCGATGCGTTATCGCAAATCGGCGATCGCATTATTTATAGTTTAGTTCCAATGCCAAATACGTAAAGTCTGTGAAATGCGATGAGGGACCCACTTTGATTGCGATTGGGGAATGAAAAGTGATCAAATGGTAAAGGTGGAAGGGTAAAGTGGAAAGGTGGAAAAATGGTAAGTTAACATATATTTCGATGGAAAATGAAATGGAAAGGAAGCGTGGTGGATAATGGGTTCCACTTCATATCGCATCGGTGATTTATAAGTTTAGCATTTGATTGTTGTAACAAAACTTTGCGATGGCGATATGCGATAAGGAAAAAGGGGTCCTACCAATGGTTTAAGCGGCCTTTAGTTATATATGTGATATGCAATATATATAATGGTAAGTTTATATAGCACGGCTCTTCGATGGGTGGTGGAGCTTATAACATAAAGTCCGAAACTTTATAATAAATGGGTTTATAAAGTAACAAGCCCCGAAAGGTTATATATGTGGGTTTTGAGCTTAGGATAAACATGATTTTATAAATTCTTCATCAAATGCATGACCCAACATAACACAACATGAAACCTATGGTGACCTTATCAAAACAAAATTTTGAAAATTTGGAGTGTGATAATAGTGGCTCCACTAGGGATGGTGTGCTCCTGTGGTACATAAAATAACTTGTAGTTCCAGTGCCTCACTCTTGAAAAATTGAAAATTTTCCGAAATTGATGAAGACTTTGCCAAGCTCTTATGGCCTTCTCCCCGGGCTCAAGCTTGATGATAACTGCTGGAAAAAAAAATCTGTACATGCTGAAAAGATGCTCAGACTACTTGAAATTATTCACACACACTCCTACCTACCCTAACAATTGCAATCTTCATGTTTGATTCAAGAAACATGAAACCTCCAATAAAGCCAGTCAATGAGTTGATCTAATACTAAAACTCCTTGATTGTGCTTAAACTAAAAGCAAACTATATTCTGAAATGATGAAGGTAACAGAAAATGGGTTTGTTTTTCATAGTGAAAAAATAATTGAAAAGTTGGACTATAGAATGCTTCCATGTAATCAGCTATGGGATCATAGAAGACATAATTTATTGATATCCCTTTTAAGCTCTCAATGAAAAATTTATCCTGGATATCCTTTTCATTTATTCATTAAGGCTAAACCTTGATTCCAACTCTACAATATCAAGCTCATAACCACATTCCTCCCTTATCTGTAAGTCAAATGGTATAACAATTTCCTCCTTTTTTGGAGGAGGAAGACTTTCCAAGAAATGTTTAGGATCTTGGAAATCATATGATCCAATTTGAACATCTAACAGTTCAATTTCATTTTCTAATTTTTCAACAGCTAAACCAAGAAAACAAATTTTATTTTCAGGGGTGAGTCAACTGGATTTCAAACAACGGAATACTATTGTTGAGAAATGTTCATCTATCTGAAATTCTGCTAACTCATCCCTTACACTTTGTAACATTTCATCATATAAAGGTTTTGCCACATACCCTGTCATCTTGGATCACCATGAATTTTCTCAAATATGGATTCTTCCCAATGAAGTCGCTCTGAACTTTGAAGCTCGAGACCTTGAACAATGGAGTCGCCAGGTGAATGGTACAACCTTCCTGTGTTTGGCTTCTGTTCACAATCATAAGTAAAATTTGAACCTTGTCATTTAGCCCGAAGAAAATTTTCACCTTCATGTCCCCAGCAACAACGCCAGAAGGTTATCACCAAATTGAGTTCCTGTTGGGCTACTTCAATGGTCAACTTGGAGTAACTATTTCAAACCAACTTGTAACTGGAAATTAGCCTTTCTGGTCTGAGAGGGCTCTCTCAAAAGGATAAATGATATTCAATGAATAAATTGAAATAAGATGGCTAACTCTGAATTGGATTGAATGTTGTTGTTTTAGTGTAGGTGAAATATGTAAAGGGTTTACTACCATTGGGCTTATGGAGTCAATATGAAAACTAAGTCACAAGTCAACTTATCTCATGGAAGCTGAGGCAATTATATTCTTATTAAACCTCACATGAAGGACAAAACAACAAGCTATATGTATACAAGAAGTTGGAGGATGTTACCATGAATTCTAAGTGACTATACATAAGAAAACTAATAAAACATGACAAAACAACAGACTAGGTGTATAAAGGAAGGTGGAGCATGTAATCATGAATTCCAAGTGATTATACAACTAGAACACTGGAGAGGAAATAAAAGACTTATAGAAGAAACATACATAAGAATACAAAGAAGAATCTTAGGTCTGAAATAGGCTGCAATTGTATATTACTGATAGATAGAGATTAAAATGGTGGTAGTGTCAAGTAACCATCTCTCAACCCTTTGATATTCGATTTTCTCTCTATAAATATACTTTCTTTACATTACATAGGATTCTAAATCATCGAACCTTCAAACTGACAACTAATCATAACTGACACATTTATAAAAAAGACACTTATCCATTAAGAGTTAATCCCCTAATAGGAATCTAGTTATATTTATTACAACTACTAACTAAAGGAGTGCATAATTACATCAAAAGTAGTTAGGTTGCTCGAATGGGACTATCCATCATCAAAAGAATAAATGCCCTTATTGAAATACAAAACAATCATCCTATTTTTAAGGAAATGATGAGATGGAATTTGTTGACTGTTGAGCTGAATCGACCCTTTTTTCCTGTGCTGTGCTATTGCTAATGGGCTGATGTAGTGGGGCAGTTTAGGACGTGGATCTCAATTCGCTAATATGCTGGTAGATGAGCTGAGATTTGTGTGGGCAGATCTGCTATATGAATTGAATTCTTTCTGCTGCCTGATTGAACCTTTCTATCTTGTTTTTGCTCGAAATCCTTTTGCCATGTTAAAAACCCTTTTTGTGAAAACAACGTGAAAACCAATATACCCAGACTTGAAACCTTTTAAACTTTATTTTTGAAGTGGCATCCCATCCGCGCACTTCGCAACCTTTACAATTTAGTTTGTAAAGAATACAATTGGCAATGCGATGTGAAGGGGAGGTGACATGGAGGGTAGGTGACGTGGCAGGGAAGAAGTGGGACTGGATCGCTGGCGCACATCGCAATTCTTAAGTTTTAGTTATAAGCTGTGGGGTTAAATCTTAAAATTTGTGAAGTGCGGGGAAGAGGGACCCACTGGCCATGTGGCAAAGTTTTATGAATTGGCGAAGGTTTAAGCGGTAAGTGTTACAAAGTTTATATGGTATATCAATGTATTACGATGACTGTGCAATGGGGGTTAATCTTCTGAGGTGGGCCTGACTTACTGCATCACAAACTAAATAAAATTGATTGCGGGTGCTCACAAGGTAAAACAAATGCGATGTGATATCGCAAATCGGAGATTGCATTATTTACAGTTTAGTTCCAATGCCAAATATGTAAATTCTACAAAATGAGATGAGGGACCCACTTTGATTGTGATTTGGGAATGAAAAGCAATGAAACGGTAAAGGTGGAAGGGTAAAGTGAAAAGGCGGAAAAAGGGTAAGTTAACGTATATTTCGAAGGAAAATGAAATGGAAGGGAAGCGTGGCAGAGAATGGGTCCCACTTCATATCACATCGGTGATTTATAAGTTTAGCATTTGATTGTTGTAACAAAACTTTGCGATGGCGATATGCGATAAGGCACAAGGGGTCCTACCAATGGTTTAAGCAGCCTTTTGTTATATATATGATATGCAATATATAACAGTATTTTTATATAACACGGTTGTTCGATGGGTGGCGAAGCTTATAACATAAAGTCTGAAACTTTATAATAAATGGATTTATAAAGTAATAAACCTCAAAAGGTTATATATGTGGGTTTTGGGCTTAGGATAAACATGGATTTTGAAAATTTTGAGTGATAACAAGATCATTGAGGAAGAGGTGTACATATAACAACTTGAAGGGTTTTAGATCTTCAAGAACAGTCGCATGTGTGCCAACTCAAAATATGGTTGTATGGGTCAAGCAAATGCTAACTCGTTTTGGTACACGGATAGACGTATATTTCAATTTTAAATGTGCTCACCAAAAGTGAAGCAGATGCAAACCTATACCAAATTGTATGAGGGTAAACTTTTAATCATTTTTCTTTATGTTGATGATTTAACATTGGTTGGTGATGAGCACTTGATACACTCATTCTAGGAGGACTTTGCAAGGAGTTCGAGATGAATGATATACTTCCTCATTATTTCCTTGGATTGGAAATATGGCAGCGAGATGGTGAAATTTTTGTGTCTCAAGGCAAGTATGCAGGGGAGATATTGGGTGGGTAAGTTTCACATGGAGGGATGCAAACCCATGGATACTCCTCTTCCAAGAAACTCGAGAAATGGGATGCTACTTTGGAGAGGTAGTGGTTGCTACCGTTTATCGACGCTAGTGGGTTCGCTAATGTATTTGAACACGAGACCAGACATTTGCTATGTGGTTAACCAACTCATTCAAGTGATGGTTAAGCCTACCAAGCTCTTTGGAATGTGGGAAAGCATGTCCCGAGATACGGAGGGGCACATCCGAGTATGGCTTATGGCATGCATGTATGATGAGGTGAAGCTGCATGGCTTCACGAATACGTATTGGGAAGGCATCCCATCGACGTAAAGAGCGCATCGTGGGATCTTTACATTGATCTTACAATTTTTTGTTAGTACAATGAAGCAGAGATCCATGGCACTCGCTCAAAGAAAAGTAGAATACATGGCCGTGAGTCAAGCCGCATCCGAGGCTATCCGGATGAGAAATATCTTGCTGGTTTTTTTGGTTCTCATTTAGATCCAATGCGTTGATTCATTGTGATAATCATAGTGGCATTAAACTCTCGATTAACTCGTGTTTCATGATATATCTAAGCATATAGATATCCAATATCATCATATCATATATTGTGTGCAGAGGAAGATCATGTTTCTTCGCACATTCCTACGAAGGATCAATATGCGTATATTCCGACAAAGGTGCTCACCAGAGAAAATTTGAATACGAAAGAGATAGGATCGAGGTGGAAGGATAATCCCTTTCTTGTTGAGAGGAGTGTTGAGATTCAATAAGAAGATCCTAGTGAAAATTATGCACCTACACTAGGATAGATCCTCAAAGCTATTTTTAGGTGGATTTCTATTTATAGATGTATGTGCAAGTTCTATTCATAGAGTGCATGTCTATTTATAGATGCATGTCGACTATTATTATCCCTTAATATTTGTTGGACAATAAATAATAATATATTCTCAATGAGCACTTGGAAATAGTTAGTTGAAGTGGAAAATCAGTTAGTTATAGGAATTTCGAAAGTTGAGTGGTTGGTTGGTGGGACATGTAAGGGAATTAGTTGTAACCGAGTGATTCAAAGTTGTACAGTAGTTGGAAGTGTAGTTATGAGAATTGTAAAGTATTTTAATCCCGCTTGTGCTAGTTGTAACTCGAAGATACATCAGTGAGAGATCAAGTGAATTAATTATTAATTAATTTACAATCAATGGTCTCACATGCAACCGAATATTTACTACTATTAACTACATGCATGTTAGATCCAATGGAGACCCAGTTTGAGATGTAGTTGCAAGGACAAATTGACTATCGCCTGTGACATTATCAGTTTCACACATGCAACCACACACACATTGGATGTGCCCATGAGGTTTGCGCAAATAAGGAAAGCAGGATTCCATTCATTCAAAGGATTACTATTAGCCGGGATTACAAAGGAGGCAAAGGAAACTGAGGGTAGTAAATTGGCTAAGGAAATTGCCAATTTTTGTATGACACAGAGACACATTATTGTACCGAGAGCTCTTGGATTGGAGTTTTGTATGTTATTGTTTCATTACCCATGATATAACACATAATAGAAGATAGTGGGTTTTTTTACCTATATGCTTTCCTGGATAAATTATCCGTGTTATGTGTGATTCATCTTTTCTCATGATATTGCTATTCACAATTGTGTTTTAAATTCCACAAAGATTTTGTAGAAGTGATTTCCGTATTTAAAAGTGGCATATAATTTTTATGTCAAACCGTGAGGTATCTTCTCAAATCGAATATGTATTAGTCAAGAATGAATATGTATTTATACATGGAGGTGAGGCTATTGGGATTCATCTCCCACATTTTTGGCCTTTCTTATTTCCTAATATTAAATAATATACAATATTACATGTGCACACCCATCCCATGATTAGGTGTCAACATTCCCCCTTTAATCCGAAGGATGTTGGTGAGTCCAAGCATCGATCCGAACTTTTCAAACTTTTCTCTTCCAAGTGCTTTGGTGAAGATGTCGTTGTTTGCTCATTTGTGGAACAATGATGTAGATGGATGGTTTTGGCCTCGAACATGATGTCGAATTGGGGATGGTACTTTGTATTGATGTGCTTTGTTCGATCATGGAACTTGGGTTCTCGTCAACTTTATTGCAGAAGTGTTGTCGATCATGAGTGGAGTGGAATACATTTGTTTCATCTCGCAAATCTTCCAGGATTTTCTGTGAGCCACACAATTTCCTTTGTTGCTTCAAATTGCCGCCACATATTCCCCGCCCCGTCGTGAATCTCGCTGGAACCGATCGTTTGCGTGATCTCTATGAGACACCCCGATCCAAGACTCATGATGTAACCCGTAGTAAACACCCCCGTTTCTTGTCGCCATCAAAGTCCGAATCAAAGTATCCGACTGTCAAGTCGCCTACCCGTGTATATTTGAGTCCAAAGTCTTGAGTCCCTTCAAGTACCTTAACACTCTTTTCACAGACCAATGTCCTTCACAAGGTTTTTGCATGAACCTTGGAGAGGATTCCACCAGCAAATGAAATGTCGTGTCCGTGGTGGTCAGTAGATAAGACTTCCACAAGTCAGTTTCATACTTAGTTGCATCCTCAAATTCCTTCCCTTCAATAGATGTGAGCTTCAAGTTTTGTTCCATTGGAGTGGTTAAGGGATTACATTCATCCATGCCAAACTTGTTCAAGAGATCTCCAAAGGGCTCTCTTTTGGAGAAAGAAAATATGAATTTAGGATGTTGAATTACTTCAATACCCAAATAGTAATGAACATGACCCAAATCGCTCATTTCAAAACCTTTCTTCAACTCTTTCTTCATGGATGCAATATAGCTCTCATTTTTTCCTGTTATCAAAAGATCATCTACATATACCACAAGATATATAAATCGTTTTTCCAACTTTCTTAACAAACAAAGTTGCATCATCAAGATCAAAAATGTTTGAAGTCAAGTTTCATAAGATGCTCGGTTAATTTCATACCGTGCTCGTGGTGCTTGCTTGAGGCCATACAAGGATTTTATAAGCTTGCAAACTTTGTGTTCTTGACCTTTACCACAAATCCTTCCGTCGGGACATATAAACTTTCTCCTTTTAGATCTCCATTCAAGAAGGCTATTTTTACATCCATCCGATGGACTTTCCATCCATTCTCGAGGGCCGCTAAGGCAAAAAGAGTCCTGATGGTGGTCCATTTGTCATGGGAGCAAAAGTTTCTTCATAATCGACTCCCTTCTTTTGTGCAAACCTTTTGCCACAAGCCTGGCCTTGTGCTTGTCAAGTGAGCCGTCTGCTTTGTACTTCCTAGCCCTTGTAGACCCACTCATGCCCAATTGGTTTCCGTTCCCAGCGCGCATCAACCAGCCTTCCAAGTGCCATTCTTTATCAAGGCATCATACTCCTTCTGCATCGCTTCTTTTCCATTCATCATGAGAAGTGGCTTCTTTGAAGGAAGTTGGTTCATGATATGTAGACAAACTCAATTCACGCTTATAAGCAATATCCATATCAGAGAATCAGAATTATCTACATCACCTTCGATTTGTTGAGTGGAACTTTGTTCCTGCTTTTTCCAACCTCATCAGATGAACATTCTCAAGTGTCTTTGTTAGCCATTTGGGGGACCTTTCGAGATGGCCTAAGCTTCGGTCATTCGACCGATTTGGGATTGATTCAAGATTCAATCTCCCAATTCTATCAATCAAATCATCCAATGTGTCATCCATGGTTGTTTCTTCATGTGGGGGAGAGAGTGCTTCGTGACATGATTCCACAAGCTTATCTCAATATCGGAATCCCCTCTTCAAGATGTGGAACTCAATATCAAATTCTTGGACTCGACTTTGCATGTGTGAATCTATCCAAGCATCAAGTTGCCGCTCAACAACCTCACTCTTGGAAGTATCCAAGAAATATGACATCTCTTGCTATTACAAATTTCTTATTTGCTTCATCATATAGACGATATCCTTTGGAGGTATTGGAGTACCCCAAGAAGATACATTTTCTACTTCTAGCACCAAGTTTGTTCCTTTGACCCTTGGGTATCAAGGCATAACAAAATCTAAAGACCCCGAAATGCTTTATCAAGGAATGTGGCCATGCCACATTTCAAAAGGAGTTTTGTTTCTAATTGAACTTGAAGGACACTTATTCTTTATGTAAACAAGACATAGAACTCGCATCAGCCCAAAACATCAATTTCACATTCTTGAAAAATAACATGGAGCGAACCATATTTAAAATAGTTCCTTGTACCTACACCGTTCGTTGTGGGATTATATGGCACAGCTTGTTTGATGTTTGATTCCATGTTGACGAAGATAATTTTCAAATTCGTTTGAAGTGTATTCTTTTCCATTATCGCACGTAGAGAGCCAATATGTGTTTGTGCATCATTTTCTAATCCATGCATGAAAATTCTTGAAAGTTTGAAAAGCATCGACTTATTCTTCAGCAAGTAAATCCAACACATTCTCGTGTAGTCATCAATAAATGTCATCATGTATTTTTTTCCATTTGGTGTATACCGGTATTAGGGCCACATAAATCTGAATGAACAAGCTCAAGTTTTCTATGTGCTATGGAGTGTGAATCATGAATGGTCGTTTGCTATGCTTTCCTAGAATACAAGCATCACATTCTTAGGTTTTCTAGGAATTGTAGGCGCTCCATTAACACCATTTTTCTTCAACAAACAAAGGCTTTCATAGTTTAAGTGTCCAAATCTAGCATGCCATAAAAGACTTGATGGGAATGTACCTTCATCATGATTTGAACTGAATGCAAAGTTTTGAGCATGAGCAGATGAACCTTTCTGCATTCAAGAGTCTCCCTTCTTCTATTCCCTCCATGACAAGTGAGTCATCTGATGCTTTTCCCGACCCTCCGCCTTGCCATCAAACAAGTGAATTGAGTGTCCTTGCCGCCGGATTTCGACCAGGGACAGAAAGTTTCTCTTCAACTCAGGGAGGCATAGAACCTCATGTAGGATATGATCCTGAAGACCAGGCAACTTAAGCTCGATCGTGCCAAGCCCCGATGGCTTGAGTTTGGATTTATCTACGAAATATACTCCTCCATCAACTTTGTCATTGAATTCTTCAAAAAATCTTTTCTAAATGTCATGTGACATGTTGCTCCCGAATCTAGCAATCATCTCTCCATGAATTAAATGAAACATCAAATAGGTTTTTGCTACTCCATTTTTACAATGTGCTAGAAATCGTAATGAGCCGATTCGTGTGCTTTACCTTTGTCTTGATTTCTTTGCCGCTGAGTTTTAGATTGTCTTCCCCTTTTCTCCGAAGTTTCTTCTTCGTCTTCCTCGCTCTTCTATTCCTCTCGATGAACCTAAAGCATGTCTCTTTTCTCTCTCCGTGCCAAGTATGCAGTGCCTCTTTAGAAGATGAAGGGACTGTCATCTTCTTTTGAAGGAGGAGAGAAAAAACTTTGTTGGAGAATCTCTTTTGAAGGAGAGAAAACAAAACACTCTTTGTTGGAAAATATAATTAGCTTAAAAGGACAAACTCTCTTTGCTAAAAGACACCTAATTTAAAAGGACAAAAAACTCTTTGCTAAAAAAAAAACCGAATTTAAAAGGACAAAACTCTTTGCTTCAAATATCGATTTCGAGACAAAAAATATTGATACGTGTTTTTTTTTTTTTTTTTGGAGAAACAATTTATATGAAAAAATGGTGGAAGGGGTGGTATTGTGGGCATGTGGAGGGGTCGATGGTAAAAATGAAATGGTATTAAATATGACAAAGGAGAGGCGATTTTGAAGTTATATGTGGAAGGGCCGTATTATTTGAAAGGGCGAACAAGTGGTGTTATAAGTGGTATTGTAAATAGAATGAAGGGCGGGAGTGGTATTTACTACAAACATGGAAGAGGAGGGGTGGTTTATGGTGGAGGTGGAGATGGTATTATAGAATGGTATATGGAACAATGATAATGCAACTTATTATACCAATCCCGTAATGCAACAATGGTAATGCACGTATATGGAACGTATATGGAACAATGGTAGCCCAACGTATAAGTGGAGGCGGTATTATAATATGGATGTGTGACAAATACGGGAGGCCGACAGCCACGCGTTTATTTGGCAGGCCGACAAACGAAATGGAGCCAAACCAGGAGTCGATGCGCATAGGCTGTAATGCTGAGCGCCGTACAACGTTGTAGGAGGTGAAGGGACATATTAAAAAATTTAGACAAGCGTATGTATATACAATTTAAAGCAGCGTGTAATATGGATATGAATAATGGGCAAGGGGCCGTGCGTTGTAAGGTGTGCAAGCGCACGCAGATGCGCAAGCGCCTGCGTACCTTGTAATATGGGAGATATATGGTGAAAGGGACACTTTACCAATCGTATAAACTATAAAAATACCGCCGTATGCAGCAACGTATATGGTGAGGTGAACGAATTATAAAAATCGAATTGTGTATGGAGTGCGTTGTTGTATATGAAATGGATAGAGGCAACGTGTTGTATATATGTGAATAGCCGCTGGTATATTGCGTGAGGGCGGCATAAAATAGCGGGAATGAGTGAATGACAGCGCATGTTGTTATGATACCAATAGCGTAGTGGAGTGAGGGGCCGAGGGAAGAGATGGGTAGGGAGTGTTACCGCCTCGGTCGATGTAGGGAGAAGGAGGTAGAGGGTGTGTGCGTGTGTATGAATGGGGAGAGATCGCAGTATGAATGGGGAGAGATCGCATGTAGGGGAAGGGGTGAGGTGTAGAGAAGGTTCGCGTTAGGGAGTAGGGGGTCGGCAGCAGTGGAAATGGGAAGTCAGAGAGAGTGCTCGTAGAGCCGGAGAGGGGTGTTGGGTAGGTGAGGGAGAAGGAGGCCGAGAGGCCTGTTAGCAAAAAATCTGGAACAGGATCTTTGTAGGATCGCGTAGGAGGTCGCACTTGCAAGAGCCAGAACTGCAGGATTGCGTAATCTTCGTAAGCCGGCAGAGCCGCAAATGTCATGCCTATGGTGAGAAAAAAATGCGTAATAACAAGATAGCAATAAGTAGGAGCAAGAAACTATTATTAAAAAACTCGACCGAGCAAAGGAGAGGGGAGTTACACCAATGCGTAAATGCCAATAGTGGACCGTTCGATACCATGTCAAACCAGGAGGTAACTCCTCAAATCGTAATGTGTATTAGCCGAAGAATGCATATGTATTTATACATGGAGGTGAGGCTATTGGGATTCATCTCCCAATGACTCTGGCCTTCCTTATTTCCTAATATTAAATAATATACAATATTACATGTGCACACCCATCCCATAGGATTAGGTGTCAACATTTTAGATCAGAGAATCCAGGAAATACATATTTTTTATTAAATTTCTATAATCATTATGACTAAGTTGCTTGGGACATGTCATAGGTGGTGTGATTTTTAAGCTTACTTTGAGAGAGAGTCTTTACCAATCTCCTAAGTCGTCGGAGAGTGTATAGATGTCAATGTACAACCCCCATCACAAATAGTCTCTCGATATCCCATGTCACCGATTTCCAAATATACATGAGCACTCAACAATAAAATGTACAACATTATGAAAAACCTGCTAGCCGAAAAGGATTTTCCCAATAGTTAATCCGTTGCCTAGTAGAGAAGCCACCTAATTGAGCTCCGCCTCTACCTCGAAGTCCAACAAACAAATTCTAGCTCCACAAAAATCCATGTGATGTGTTTATCTCTCCGTAAGAGGCTTGCTTCCTCTAGGAAAGAAAATTTACTAATGGAATTGTCGATCATCATTAGTGATTCACATGACCGTAATATGAAGGATAAACTAGGGACTTTAGCTCCTCGAAAACCAATTTATTTTGTGGTAATTCCAAGTAAGGAATCAAAGCCCACGTGTCGTTGATTTAAAGAGAGGAAACCACGGCCATGAACCCAATATGATCCCAAAAATCTTCGCGACATCATCATCATTCATAAAGTGGAAGTAGAACCACTAATTGTATAAAATTATGAAAAGAGGAGAGTACTTAAGAATAGGGTATCAATGGGCCTTAACCAAGGATGCCATCCGAGAGTCATCCATTCATAGATAAACCACTTAGCCATAGAAGCCCATTGTTGGGTCTACCACCTAGTCATTTAAAACATCGAAACCAAAAATGAGATTCGATAATCTGCATCAACCTTAACTTCCTTCTTTTCCCGTGAATGATGGAAAAAACATTTTTCGTGGATTACCACATTTGGGTTCAAACATTAGGGGAATTTTTAGGTCTAAATGGGCCCTCCCAATGAAATTATAAAATAATAGTGGAAATAATAAAATAATATTTGATGACATCATCAAATTTTAGAGTGGAAAAAAGAAAACTATTTTTCAACTTGTATTTTCAACTTATCTCCCAAATTTTATCGAAATTTCAAGCGGGAGTACTAGTTGGATACAAAATTTAATTCCTCATCCAAGGAGTACCTCTGTTTCATACTTTCTATGGATTTGTTGTTTTAAAAAATGATAAGTACATAAAAAGCGTGATCACAATAACATTTTTTCGATGTATTTCTATTTTTCGCTTAGCAATGGTCCATCGAAAGTATGAAAAATGGGTACTCATTGGATGAGGAATTAAAATTTGCATCCAACAAGTACTCTCACTCTAAATTTGAGTAAAAACTTTTGGGAGATAAGTTTAAAATATTTATGGAAAAAGTAGTTTTATTATTTTTTAATTTTTTTAATTTTTTACCCTTTTACTTGAAAAATGGTGAATCATCCCCCATGGTTGACATCATCATATTGAATCCTATTGGTTCTTATAAATTTTATTTTGGTTGTAATATTTTTGTTAGAGGCCCATTTTAGACCTCAAAATTACCCTAATGAACCGGCGGTGATATCGAAACGTTCGAAACCATGTGCATATAGTTGCATGTACAAGAGCCGCCCCAAAGGGCTAGACTCCCAACTTGGGGTAGCCACGACTCTTCACCCAAATAGTTTCATGTAATAACACAAAAAGTAATGGCACATCACTGCCCAGCTTTCCTTCAATATCAAGTGACATCCTATCGATATATGTACAAAAGCCATTTACAACATACATTTTTGACACTCCGCAATCCCGCCTATATGTGCACCAAAGTAGAGAGCATTAGCTAAAAAATACCTTATGTAGTGTGGGTGTCTGAAAAAGCCCTCAATAAAATGTAGACAAGGTAAATTAATGTTACTTATCAATTAATGACCCACTTACATAGGTTGTCACTAGCTTAGACCACTAGGACACCCCTTCAAATACAATAGACTCGGCCAATCATCGTTGACCAATGTCCTTCAAAAATCTCATCAAGGACACAATTGGAAAATATATTCAATGACAAAGGCAAAACATTAATGGATGGTCCCTCATAATCAATGGCCAAATTTGAAAATAAATATCCCCCGACTCAATTAATGACCCCCCCACGAGACTCCTTCGTCATTGAATTCAAATTTCAAATATTTTACCAACTCCACCAACCAAAATGAATGCACTTACGTAGCAAAGAAGATCCTCGCAAATCCTCCTATTGACCAATCCCAATGAGAGAGGAGTAGGAATATTCATAGGAGAAATTGTTCGTAAGAAATACCATGTAAAACAACCAATCAATGTGTCTCGGATAGACCATAGAGAAGACCAATAGGTAGTAGCTAAGATCCTCAAATCCTCGATCGACCAATCCAAAACCAAAGAAGAAGCAAGAAGATCCACATGAGTAGAGGTTAAGAATAAATTCCACATAAACAACATAGTTATTGTGTCTCATATAGATACGTAGTAGACCAACAACTAGAGTGGAAAATAATTTTTTATTAGTGTACCTTGAAACAAAAAAAAATAGTAGAGATCCCCTATATCATCCAATCGGATAAAACGGAATCTGGCCTAAATAATTATGCTCGTACGCATTGCACCCAACAAAACTAAAAATTGCACCAACAAAGGCTACATTTAATCCACATACCTCCACACTTGCAACCAAAATTACCGCCCTTGTGAATTTTGTGACTAATGTTTCCACAATCATATCGTTTATATCCTCTTCGTGTTTTCTTTCTCACAAAATCTCGTTGTAGAGATCTTGAAGTAGGGATATTTTCTGCCAAAGCATATTATGTAATTTTCATCTACCATCCTTCGTGTGAATCTAATCCATGTTGCTAATGATAGTCATAAGTTCTGCAACACAACAATTTAATCGATAGAGAAACTAGGAGACAGGGAAGTAGCATTCAAAAAAATAAATGAAACAATAAAAAAAAACACAAATTAAAACACAATCATCCCGAAAAGTAATCCAAATATGTTACCGCCTATCCATGTTCAACAAAAGTGCCTCCATCGCTCCTCTCACCAAGCACCTATGTTGCTCCGCTTCCATCGCCTCCGCTTCTGAAGTACCCATCAACAACATAAAGATAGACCCCTAATCCTTCACTTTTACCTTTTTTACTAGCGCCCGATATCGAAAATTTTAAGACGAAACTAAATTTTAACATAAAATATTTATTTTGTCTTAAAAAAATCCCCTCCGTGTAGTAGTGTCGAATGCAAAGATAAGAAATTTGTCTAATCATATCAACATAGATCGAAGGGACAGAAGAGGAATGTATGTTCAAGAAATATTTCAGAAAAATTTGTTGTGTTCTTCAGATTCGGCTACCCCACCAAAGCGAAGAGCCCAACAAATTTTTGTCTTTATATAAGATAACATAAATGGTAAGTGAAATAATAGCCTCAAAAGATAGCGTGAGATAGTAGTAGTCTGCAAGTTGCGTACTTAGGGTGCACTATCGTAGTCAATTTTAAGTGTGTGTTGGATAATATTGTCTTAAAATGGTATGGTTTTGTCTTAATCGTTAATTGTCTTAAATTTGTTTCATCTTAATTTCCATTGTCTTAAGTGGTCATTGTCTTAAATATAAAGTTTTGTATTCAAATATTTTTGTCTCAAAATGTTTGTCTTAAATATAAAGGTGTCTTAAAATGTTTTTGTCTAAAATTGTTTTTGTCTTAAATATAAATTTTGTCTTCAATTGTTTTGTCTTAAAATATTTTTGTCTCAAACTATTTTTGTCTTAAATATAAAGTTTTATCTCAAAATATTTTTTGTCTTAAATATAAAGTTTTGTCTTAAAATATTTTTGTCTCACATTGTTTTTGTCTTAAATTTTGTATTTAAGGCGATTCAATTGATATTAAATTTTAATGTAAAATAACTAAAATAAAAAGTGACTTTTTAAGACAAAGATTTCTATTGTCTTAAAAGTACCCCTTCGTAGTAGTGAGTGAATCAAATGGTTGGCCTCTTTGTTGTGGCCAATCGAATATCAGCTAATGGATCAAAGTGTATTTTAGGTTCCTTGTCCACCACCTTGTAAAACAATGCATATCCATATGTTAAAGAAGAGTGAGCTAATAAGTCAAGAATCTGTTTTTTTAAATAAATTGAAGTTTTTACAATATTATTCTAAAAGATGTTTTGTCACACAAATTGTTTTAAAATAAATTAAATTAAAATTTTCAATATTAAATAATAAATTTATTTAAAAACATTATTGAGAGATTTATAAATTTATATAATTTTTTTATTAAGTTGAAAAACAATTTTGTTATTTAAAATGAATTTCTTTCTCAGAAGAGATATTAATTAATACAACTTGTGTAAGAGATATTAATTAATACAATTTATTTGGAAAACCTAAAAATAGCATTGGAGAAGTAGTTTATGTGGATGATGTTTAGGGTTAGTATAATGGTTGGTCAAAGTCAAATAAAATATCTTTAATATTTTGATATGAGATTTTCCAATTTATCATATTATATTTTTGAGTTGACATTTCAAGCAAGTGTGGCTCATCATCACACACTAGTACATAGAGGGGTTTAAGACAATTTTTGAATAAAATTGTCTTAAGTTGAAACAAAAATAAACTTATATATTGTCTTGAATATTCTCTTTAAGGAAGTATCTCAAATTTGTCTTAAAAAATTGCCTCTCTAAAGACAATATAGAACCTGGTGAATTATTGTCTCTTAGGATATAATTTCATTTATTTCTCTAAAGACAATTTCATTTTGTTTCTCTAAAAAAATATGAAAATATATATTAAAAATAAAATAAAAATCATTTTTATATTAAAAAAATAAAAAATTATTTTAAACATTCTTTAATTAGTTTCTCACATATGAAAGTATATTAACAAAGTAAAAAAATTATTTTAAATATTTTTTAAATTTTAGATGGTTTCTCCAAACAAAGGGGCCAACTCCTCCCAAGTGTTGTGCCGGTCTTTCTAAGTCTCATTTACTCATTTTCTTTAGAAGAGAGTTATGTTGAAAGAGAATGAATCAATAGAGGAAAGAAAAAGTGTGGCATTCATGAGCACAATATTAGAGGATTGTGAATTGAAGTAAGATTTAAAAACATGGTTTTATTCGGTATGCCATGTCTCGTGTCCACCTTGCCTCGTGCCCTACCCTACCAATTTGAAGGTTGTAGTTTGTAGTCTCATTCATTGTTTCAAGTCCCTTATTCACCTTATCCTATGCCATGTCACTTTTTTTTCGACCCTAACACATTGAGTTTGAAGGCTTGTAGACTATAGCCTTCACCTCCCCTTTCGCGTATTTTATAACTTAAAGATTGTTTTTTTTGGGGGACATGCTTGAAGTAATATTTTCAGTTCCCTATTGTAGCAAAATATCTTTTACAAATCAAGAATAATTTAGAGAGGCTTACATTTTCAATTCAAATGCACTATAATATAAAACATCGCATGTAAATAATGGTCGTATGTGAAAAGGGTCTATATTTTAAATGGATGTAACAACCAACACTTGAGTTCAAAAAACCTACACTATAGTTATAACCTCATCCAAGGTCTTCTTCTCGTTAGGAGAAATGCATTCCAGCTTTTAATTGTAATTGACATTATCTTCACAAAACAGTTTTGACAGTTGATCAACACAATGCAAGTTCCAAAAATATCAAGAATATTTACCTAATCTACTTGACCTCATCAATGCTTTTTCCAGAGCTACTACTTCAAGTAATTTTTTGTTGACTCTTCTCGTTAGAGCTATTAGATGTCATTTCACCGAGCTATAGTCATCATTGGTGAGAGCTATGCATAGCTCACTAAAGGTGTATCAAGAGGCTATTAGTCTCTGGATATAGAATAGACTATTTTTATTTATAGCTCAACGAAATGGAAAAAGCATTGGGGACAAGCTCCATTCTTCTTGTTTCACTCGGCCATGACAAATGAATAAATAAAATAACCTCAAACACTTGGAGAAGGAAAGTTGAGAACAACAAGTACCATGAACAAGAGAAAGAATACAATGAGTTGAAGGGATGTGTATATTCCACTAGACAATTCATTACAATGTATCCGATAAAAAAATTATATTTAAAATATGAAATTATACACTATTATAGTTTTCTAATATTTCGAATTGTAGATTTATTGTTAATAGTGTATGCATGTGCATTTAAAATAATGCATAAAATAGAGAACAACGAGATAAAAACTCACACATGCATTTCACATAAGATATTGATGGTTCCCATCAATGGGTATATTTTGAACTTCATTGTGCTATCCTCTAGCCCTTAAAACTCTCATTTTCTCACGTTAATTTACATTTTTAGCCATAATATGCTTAGTAAGAATACTAAAGGGTGTTTCTCATATTGTATGGTCTAATGTGATTAATTTGCAAGAAAATAAGCATTATTGGAGTTATTTACTATGCAAATCTGATTTATGGAGACAAATCAAGAGAGAATACACTAGGCTTTTCCACCTCATTAATCGTCTAACTCGGCTTGAGATCATAGAATACTCACTCATAGCTTGAATTAGGATTTTCAAGGAGTTTCCATCATCTACATTTTTGTATAAATAAACCAACCAAAAGGCTCATTAGGATGTGAATTTGTGTTGCAAATAGGATTAAATACTCTCAAATTTCAATGCTTTACATTGTTAATATTATTTTTCATGATTTATGTGACTATCATTTTTTGTTAATGAGAAGTTTGCCATTGGTCTGCATATGAGTGTTTTGGAGGGTTGAAACCCTTAGGTTTTGGCCCAACCCACAAGCCTTAGTCCCTCTCTTGTATTTCTTCCTTGTTTTATTGATTTGATTACATGTGCAAGTAAAGTAGCATGACTTATTTCGAAAAAATATCGATTTCTTTCCTTTCATGAAATTTCAATTAGCATTTACATGTAATGAATGGAATTTTCACCATTGTAGTTAGAATCATGTTCATTTATGATTTCATAAGAAGTATTCACTCATAATTAGTTGAGGTATTCCCAAAAACCTTGATTTTACTTCATGAATAAGGGTGACATGAGTAGAACCTAACATGTTGTGCATATAACACGGTCACCTCTAAGTTTGTACAAACCTCGGGTTGATAATTTAAGTTGAGAATACCTTGGGAGTTGCAACATCCTTGTGCAATACTAGGGCTCATCACTTCTTGGCACCATTGTCGGGGAGTGTGTCTAAGTAGGTGTTGTTTCTTCTTAAGAGTTCCTTTTTCTTATTTTGCATCACTAATGATTTGAAAAAAAAGTACAAAATTTTAAAAGAAACGTGTTTTTTCATTCCTCATAGAAGTAAGGATAACTAAGGGAAATTATTACCAAAACCGTGCACCCCCTCAAGAAATCAAAATTCATTCTCTATGACCGTGAACTTCCCTCTCCGACTACATGGGAGTTAGACGACCCTCCATGTGAGCAACCCTAGTGTTTTGAAGAACCTATAGGAGAAGAATCGCCTATCTCACCTACCCAAAATTTGGATGAAAACAAGAACAATGAGCTTTTCCCTATCAAAGTGAAACCAATGGAGAGGCCAACACAAAAAATATAAGCCTTGTTTCCCTTTCAAATTTCCATGGCCTAACCTCTTAGGATCCTAACACCCTCATGTTTGAGTTTTCATTGTCTTTAGGACCTATGACTATGCATTTGATGAGCAGTAAGGCTGAATTTGTTTCTCTCTAACCTCAAAGATGAATTCTTGTGTCGTTTTATGAGTCTACATAGAGGCAACATCACTACCCGTGCCAAATTTCAACAAGCCTTCAATGAAAAATACCGAGATTAATGTAGGTACAAAGAAACAAAGGAAGAAATATTTATGATGAGCCTTGGACCTAATGAATCTTTAGAGGACTGTGAGGAAATATTTCAACTAAATTGTAGGAGGGCCAATTGTACCCTTGATCCCGACTCACTCAAGCTAGTTGTTCGAGGGATCAAGGAGGATGTAATGGAAACCCTTAACATGATATTTGGAGGATGTATCTACCAATTTCCTTATTATGACATCAAAAATGTATTCAAGAATCACTCTTAAGGATGCTAGGAAGAAGGGTAGTTCTATCCAAAGATTGAATGGGCCTTCTCCCTCAACAAAAACCATCAATCATGACATAGGAATCATGTTGGAATATTTTAAGAGTGGAATGTTGCATACCTTTTACCTTACAAATGGATAATATGAAAATAAAAAGGAGGCATGAGGAAGTAGAAAGGGCACTAGATATATTTTTCCTAGATGTACTAAAAGACATCTTAGGAATGAATTCCCATTTAATGTCATAGAAGTTTTCTTATTCTATGAAGATAATCATGCAAAAAATAAATGCCCCTCTCTATCAAGCATAAAGGTTGTACACTAAGGAGGGGTAGAAGGAGGGTTAGAAAATTTTTTCTTCATTAACTAAAGGAGACCCCCAGGTCCCTAGCCATATGAACAAGGCATTCAAGGTTCACATTATCCTCACTATAATCTAAATCGAATGCACCTTTCCATCGTTGGTAGCCTTCCACTCATCCATCATGTTCCATGCCTCCTCCTTGGTCTTATGTTTGATGCAGGAGCATCCCGCTCAAAAAATCATTGTATATTTGGTTGACTTAGGGGGTGTCATGTTTTTAGTTTATTAGTATGGAATTATGTATATTTTAATTGTTGAGTGAGAGATAGGTATGTGAGGTTTTAATTGTAAATATTCTTAATTATGAGAGAATACTGAGATACTAGATTTGTGAAGATCTCATAAAAATCTTAGGGATTAGGAAATCCTAGAATATGATTTAATTGAGTTGTTGAGATCCTCAAGGGATCATTGAGAGATTTTGGGAATTATTTGAGTGATATATGGAGATGACTGTGATTTTAGAATAATCTATAACTATGTAATTGTTCATATAAATGTAAGCTCGCATATGGAGAAGAGAGTGAGAGTGGGCGTAAGTGTGTCCGAGAGTGTGATGAGATGTATAGAGAGGCCATTTTAATGTTGAAAATCAGGCCATAGATAGAGGATAGACAAAATTTCTGAGTATATATATATGTACAAAATTTGTATGAATAAAATAATTCTCATGTTATATTGCATTAATTTCACATGTGTGTTTTTTTCATATAATTAACATGAGTGATGAACATTCAGAGAATACTATCATGAGCATGATGATTAAGATATTTATTGAATTAATGCTTAGTTGTGTACCGGATCACAAGTTAAATATGCTCTCATATCAAGTAAACCTTTATGGTTCTTTTATTTACTTCTCGTAATCTTAGTTGATAACTTAGATACATATTCTTTGTGGTTTGAAGTAACTTCAAAGTAAGTGGGGCTCGCGGATTGAAGTCACAAGATGTGTGGTAAAGGAGATTATAGATGAGGATGGAATTGTGTCATGGTTAGATGGTGGAAATCATTGTAGAGTCGCTGATTTGGGTATGGATCGAATTCATGTTCAATATTTGATTCGTGAGGCCGGATTGAAACAATTTCACACCTAGATTACCACAAGAGGTCAAGATTTTGATATCTCGATTATTACCTACATAGATTTCAAAGGTTCAATCTTGTTCATCTATTTGAAGGACAGAAATGGTTTTCGTGGAGCCATACACATAAAAAATGAGTCAAAAGTGATTTCCATCAACCGATTGAAGGCATGTGGTAATCTTGAGACTATTGTTTGCATTGTGTCGTGGGTAAACCCTAAACTATTGAATTATTGATTTATGATTTTATAATTCGAACTTAGTTGATCATTTTTGGTCAAGTCAATTGGATTTGTTGATATGATGAGTAAGGCTCTATAAACAGAGGATATAGAGGCACCATCAAACATGTCGTCATTGAAGTCGTACTAATCGTCAAAAAAAATCGAGACTTGTTGAATGCCAAAGGGAAACCATAAATTGTGTTATAATATTCTTGAAAAAATGTATGCGAAAGGTAAGTTTTTTTAATTGTTGAAACATAGTCACAAAAAATCGGAGTGTTAGCAACGTAGCTCATTCGTCAATTGAGAACCGTGTAAGTTTGAGCATGTTCGATGAGAATCAAAATCATTTTGAGAATAAATGCATACAATGAATGAATACATGTGTCCGATCCGCATGTGCGTAGTTTAAATTGATGTTTATGAGTCCCGTAAGAAGAGGATTAAAACCTTGTGGAAAGAAATCAAATGTTGAATTTGATGTCATGGTAAATGTTCTTAGAGAATAATGTTGTCAAGATAATCGTGTTAAGAGAAGAGAGACATAGGAATGTAATGCATAAGACAGAAAGTACGTAATCGTGTTGACTAGTGAAATCACAATTTGTTCCAGCGTGAATGAAATAGAGTAACGCAATCATAAGGTAGTTTTTAATATAAGTTTAATTTATGTTCCCGAACCAGTTGATTCAATTTCTGTTCCAAAAGTTTATTCTGCTCGTTTCGACAAAGGGGTTTGAAATGATACCGGGCATAATCGAGGGAATTTAAAAATATTTATCGTAGCATAATAGGCGTTGGCCATATATGGGTCGATAACCACAAAGGTTTTATGAATGAAAACCTTCGTGAATTAAAATTGATGATCGGGTAATAACTCCGTCATCAAGTGGTATCGCAGCACAACTTTGAATTGAGGTTGTGAATTGAGGCTCCGTTGTATAAGAGAAATTGCTCAACATTGTGTTATCACTAGGATTGAACCTTAGGCCGAGAGAGGCAATTCGAGGTAACATCAAGCCATGCTTAGCCAAGTAGCTGGCCCTACTAGGCTAGGAGAGGGCTCCCTCCATATGGATCACATTCAAAATGACTCAAGAAATAATATATTAGGCTAGGTATAGTATCTCAAGGTTTTTTATTTTGATTGTGTAGGGTTTTTTGGATCAAGAGTGTTAGTTCCGCCTTTTATAAATTGTCACCAAGAATCAAATTGGACTCTTAATATGTCTATTTTTCATAGATTTTTTGCACATGAGCTTCAGTGCAAATAATATCCTAAACATGTTCATCAGAAGCAACTCGAAAATATTTTTCCAACGGTATATCGCACTCCCAAAACCAAATTTTCCGGATTAGAAGATATGACCAAATGAATGATTGACTCTTGGTTACACTCGATGCATGATTCCTTATAATTTTACATTGTGAAAACTTTACCTTTTTCATGGTTTAGAGTATTTGAAAATTCGTTGAACTATGGTAAATCATGTGAGCTATAATGTGTGGAAACATTAGTTTCAAATATTGTTGATTTATGGAGGTTGACGAGTATTGGGCAAGCTTAATGTTATGGACATGCCGTAAAAGTCTCAATTTGACAAAAGAAGTGAAGGCATTTGTCGTTATTGCCGCCCTCTCCTCCTTGGATAGATTGGTCATGAGTATTGAGCTTCTTCAAGGGTTGGATTCTTTTCTTGTGCCACTTAATCAATCAGAAAAAAAACCATCTCAATCAAATAGTCACGACTAAATAGTCACGACCGGAGAATATAAGGAAGCCGGTTTTATTTATGTAACGACCCATGATTCTATTGGTCTCGGGAGAAGATGGGCGCACTCATCAACCAATAGATCACTTGGCAAGATTTCTTAGGGCAATGCCCAATGTTTTTATGCTCTTTCCAAGTGATGGAAAGGAGATAGCTAGAGCTTACAAGGTTGGATGTTCTCAATAGAAATAGGCCATCAATACTTGCTCTCTCCCGTCAAGTGTTCTTCCACCGACATGGAGTACCAAAAGGGAATGGTACCGCCCGTCTTGTTTGGAAAGGCAAAAGAGGAGGAGGATGTCCTTCTTGACATGAAGTGCCAAGGCCAAAATTTTACAAGGAAAATACATGTCATATTCTCACCGAGATGATTTTATTAATCGCTTGGGAATGTTATAAACTTTGGATATGGTTTCGTTGTAGCTACTCAAACACCTTACATTGCTTCAAAGGGAATTTATATCTTTAGGAAAGGCATAGACCTGATAAAGTTTATCATTTTGCGATCGCTATGAGTTTGTGAATGAAAGATATCGATACTATTAAAATGAGGCTTGTCTCTCGACTCCAATGTTGTTTTCCTCGTTATAAAATAAGGAACCAAGGAACAAAACAACATGGGCTAGTGAAAATAAAATGTAAAGAAGCCGGTGGACAACTTGCTCAAAAGGCCCTAGCTAAAGATATCAAAGTTAGAATTGAACCTTCTATTGGGGTAATTTCAACTTCAAGCGATTATATTGTCGTGTAGAGAATGAAACAATAAGAATATAAAGCAAAGAATGAAGTCGCCTGGAGATGCTCAATCTCAAGAACTTTTGGAGCATGTTGTTGAGTGTTTGGTATCGCAGAGATGTGAAACATTTGAATATTGTGTATCTTAGGCAAGAAGGAAGTTTGAGGATGCTTTTTCAAATCGAGTGAAGCAAATGTACTTACACATTCTCTAAGAACACAAAAACAAACAGAGGTGCACTATTATGAATCGCTCCAAAGCATTTTCCAAAGCCCCCATAATTTCATTCAAATGATCCTAATATTCTAGCAATTGTGTGAGAAGGCTCAAGCATAATTTTCTCATGCATAGACTATCATACCGTTCATTTTTCTCCCCGGTCTATTTCTTTCTCGTCTCTGATATAAAAAATTCAAAGGGAGCAACCTTTTGGAGCCTCCACCCAAACCACCCCAAGAAAAATATGGAGAGGAAGCACAAAGCTGTCGCTTTCTCATAGGAAATAACATGCTTGTTCTATACAAATGCCTGGCCCAGGGGAGTAGTACTGGAAAGGTTAATACTCCAAGACAATCCCAGTAACAATTACTTCTAAGATGTTGCCCGATGTCACTTTGAAGATATTGCTCATGATTTATTATTTAAAGATAGGTATTCCTCTTAGCCGCCTCTTGTTTTGGTATTCGCACCAAGTCCTTAAGGACATGTTGGTGCCATCGATGTGCAAGGTTTCCCATCGAAGAGAATTACTAAACTTGGTTTCAATTTGAATATGCCTATTTTAACTCGCATGAGCCAATTCAAGTGACCATCGAGACAAACATGAGGTAAAAATATACCCCGTGGCACCAAGGGTGGAGTGATGATTTATTTTGATAAGTTTGAGGTTGTTAATCACCTTCGAAAGGGATTATGTCTATGATACCATATTGAATTATGGTGTCACTTATGACAAGACTTGGATCTATGATAAAATTCATTATGAAATCAACCTAGCTTTTGCGTTGCGCACACTTTACAGGATGTGTACATTGACAAGTTTGATTAGATTGACAAGAAAATGAAAGAGGCTCTTAAAAATGATTATAACATTTATGCTCCCGGTATTGAAATAATTAATGTGAGAGTAACAAACCCTTCAATTCCGTTGTATCATTGCTCGAAACTATGAACAAATGGAAGAAGAGCGCACTAAGGTTCTCGATAGAAATTGAGAGGCAACAGGTAGTCGAAAAGGAAGCTGAAACACAAATGAAAATGGTTGTGACAAAATTAAGAAATATGCACCGCGCAAGATTTGCATGGAATTTTCAAATTAGAAGAAATATTAGGATAAGATTGGTACCAGCTTGGAAGACATTAGCATTCCAACATTAACATTCGATGGATGGAGGGCGCAAACACAATTTTCGATGGATGGAGGGTATGCATGTCAAAAGATACATTTGTATTTAATTTGAGAGTTGATGTTACAACATGTTGGCCAACCAAACTCCAATTTTAGTGCAAGAAAGTGCAAAGTGGCATTCTAGAGTAAGTGCATTTTTAGGGCCTAACCGCAGCTACAGTATCTCTAGGCTCAAATTCAAAGAAAGGAAACCTATATTTTATGAACAAAACTCCAGCAAACTTCAATTGTTCGACATATTGTAGAAAACTTATTCTATTTTAAATGATTTAATTAAATTCTTTTAGTTGTAATTTAATTTTTTTTTTAATTTTCCAACATAAATATATTTATTTATTTTTTTATTTGATTCCTATGTAGAGGAATCAAAATAAATTTGTAATAGGGTATATATAGGAATATTTTTGAGAATGTAGGGGTTCTATTTTCAGCAGAGAGACTCTTGAGAATGTAGGGGTTCTATTTTCAGCAAGAGAGACTCGCTTTGACCGTGTAAATTTTCCTAAATATTATGTTAATGGCTAGCCGCTCTTTAAAATTTGGGATCCATCATGGCATGTCATGTTCATGATGTTTTCCTTGTAATATCATTTTCATATTGTGTTTTTTCTACTAATTTTGTTACAACATTCTCTAAGGGAAGTGTTATGAATCCATCCACGCATGATGCTCCTTTCACAATGATTATGTTGTTAAATGTAGTGGTTATCTTTACATAATCCATTCTTTGTTACCGGCTCGTTTAGTAACCATGTGCTTTCCTTTCGCTAAAGTTGCCACCGGAGATTAATTGATTGATACCGCAGTGGCAGCGGGCCTTTCTCCTCTTTCTTCTCTCATTTACATCATTTATCTCAGCTCGAGCATTGCACCTACTTTGCCCCAAGCTTCTCAGTGTGAAACCAAATTTTGACTCCATAGCCCAATGATTTTTTATCTCTTGTTGTTTCGACCCAAAACTTTCAAATCAAATCCCCGCACTTCATAGGTAGCCCAAGATTCTCTTATTTCAACCATCCTTCATTGGCACAAAGAGAGCCCCCACCGAACCGGTAGGGCTAGATGCCAGATCGAAATCTTGATCCGTGGTTACCTCTGAGTGCCTCTTCCTCAACCTTGAGGTTCAATCGAAAGTACTAACAAGGAGAGTCAAAACAGCCTAGGGAAAGGAAATTAGGTCAAATTTTGGGTGGTTTTCAATGGGGCAAGGTAGGTGAAGGTTTTACATTTAAAGGATGATTATGGTGAGATGAATAGACTAGTGAGGAGTTAGGAAGATCATATAAGATGAATTCTCCTAAACTCGAAGAAAATAGACAAATTATGCAAAATTTCCCAAAACGTATTATGAAAACATGAATCCTGACTTTCAACTTGAAATTAAGCATATCATAGACATGAAAATGGTTTATGAGCCTGCCAATATTTTCATACAAATTATCACAAAGGAAAAACTATGTCACACCATTCATACCACATGGATCCCATAAAATAGTTGCAAATTTGATTAATGTCCGTGCCAAACTCGATAGAAATATGTCTCTTGAGATGCCAAAGCTCCAAATGAATCCAACCTCTACAAACGATTGAGAAAATACATCATATAGACCTCAAAACCACTCTTCCTAGCCTCAGGAGTCGAATCCATGAGATAGGGATCAGTTTCACCTACTCCCAAACCGAAATCTAAAGACTAGGAAGACCCAACAATTTTCCTCTAAAAGAGAGGAAACCTATCTATTTGACCCTCTCAGAGGAATTATCTGATGTATCTACCCTAGATAAAAATAAAAACATGACATTTAAATTTATCTTGACCTTTACATCAGTAATTTCTCATTTCCCAAGATAAAAAGTCAAAAAGTCAAAATTTGCTAATGATGATGAAAATTTCATTTTCCGGCAAAAGCGTTACCATGACAGAACATACTTCTTACAAGCAACTTTTGGAGGCATTCCCGTGCCCAAAATAGCTCCATGATAGCTAATTAGAAATATCTCTAAGTATAGTTTCCAAAATGGTGCCCATCTACCCTTTCAAAAAGCACTTTTCCCAAGACTCGGTATTAGCGCAACAAGGTCAAAAAAGGAGGTAGAAACATGAAAAATTGGTAGTTTTTTTCTACTTTTGAGGGAACAAGCTTCTCCTCCAAATTTTCTAAAACTTGTTGGGGTTGATTTACTCATCATTTTGAACATGATGGTGGTGACCATTTGTCCATTGGAGGCTCCAAGAAAAGTGCAACACGTTTTTGGCAAATTTTCGTGTGTCAAAATTGCCCAAAAATCCAAAAATGCACCAAAGTGTCAAATGTGCCAAAACTTGTCAAAATTGTGAGGTTACTTGCTGATCAAGGGATTGAGGCATGAAGAGACACATCAAGAAGTATGTCTAACCTCTCCTTCTCTTTTTTTTTTCGGTCAAGGATTGAATTTTTGCATGGCTCATTTGAGGTTGGCCCTTGCAATTTGCCCTCAATGACACTCGTCCTCCTCTTCGTACATTTTTAATTTGAAGGGTAAATGGAATGAGATGAGGGGAGTGAGACATCAGATGCTAGCTTAGGAAAATGGAGGGAATGAATGTAAATGGAAACCTAGGTCTAGAAAACCCTAAGGGATGAGGTAGATGGGGATAGGAGTGAAAATAGGTCTAGGGAATAGGGATAGGGTTATGAAAATTTAGGTAGATGTAAATGAAGTTATGGAGTTTGGGGTGATAAGAGATCAAAATGTTTCAGGGATTGGGAATTAGAATTTTATTACAGGGTTGATAGGGTTTCCTAGGAAATTGAGATGCCCAGACTTAGGGTTTAGGGGAAAAGGGATTTAGGGAAAGGGATATGGTGTTGTAGGAAGGAGTAGGGTTTACAAGTGATGTAGGAAGAGAATGTGAGGTTTATGGGTGCCAAGTTTGGGAACAAACAATGAATCTAGGGTTTGTAGCTAAACCAACTTCCAAATTCACATAGAAACCAAAAACACCATGAAATTCCTTTTGAAGACTCCAAGGAGGTGAAATTTACATGTTACTTACTTGTCAAAGGGTTGAGAATATTTTCTCGAATATTGAGGCAATTTTGCCGAGTTTCGGTTTTGGAGATGAATCGGGGCATTAGCGCAATGCCCGGACATTAGCGCAGCACCATTGGGGATTAGCATAGCGCTAGTGTAATTTAATCTATGGTTTTCGGCATTAGCTAGCCACTAGGGATTAGCACAAAGACCAAGACAAAAACGTAGCGCCAAGGTGTAAAAACACAGCCGCCTTTTTTCGTACCACATTTGGAGGCCTTCTCAAAAACAAATTGGGCTCAGATAATAGTTGGAAATCTATTAAAGTCTAATTTCCAAATATACCTTTATTTTTCTGATTGGAGTTTATTTTACCCGTCAAAAGTTGATTTTTCTAAGACCTGCCGTAAAGTACCTAATGAGGGTGCGTAAATGCAAAGTAAGTTGGAAAGTGCAAGTTTTGGAGGCCTTCCTCAACTTCAAATTGAGCTCATGATATCTCATTAGGGAATATCTCTCCATCCGGTTGTCATTTGACTCATCAAGTAAGTCATTTGGAAACTCCATCTATGATAAAACATGATTTTCCCAAGGTCACTCCAGAAGTGCAACAACTCTCTTGTGGCACCGCGTATTTTTGACATTTCTTAAAAAAATGACACCCGTGTAAAATATGAAGGATTTTTTTTCTTCTTTGACCTACATGGACAAAAACCTCTCTCACTTATGGCAAGGCCATCTTTGTTTGGTCGAAACATAGTTTGAAGAAAAATCGGCCCCTATGAGTGGCAAATGACTTGACTCTTGGAAATACTTCTAAAAAAACGATGGAGACATGATGTTTATGAGCCGAAATGACCTCATACTTACTGATATGACCTACCTTATGGCTCTTTTTCTCAAATGTCTCGTTTCCATAACAAGCCCTAGCTCATTGGGAGAGGAAATTAGGGTTTAGTGCTTGTGAAAAATGATGACTTAGGGACCCTTGTAACAAGACAAGTCCCTTTGAAATTTGATCAATTGTTGAAGTAGACACTTTTTGTATTTGAAATTTGATGTGTTGGCATGTGGAACTCGAGTTTGAAGCCTTGGGAGATCGAATACTTATTACATTTGAAATCGAAGCAAATCATGAGTTTATTCTCAGTCAACTTCACACCTTCGCTCGCTCTCTTATTGAAAATGAGACAATGCAATGATTTGACCTAATGAAACCCTAGTGACCTAATGAGAAATGAAAGAAACTGACTCAATGAGTGATTTTGACTAAAAGTGAAATGAGAGCGGACTTGTTTTCAGTATGATGAAGACATGGAAGAGGGTCAATGAGTATATACTTGTGAAGTAAATGGGAAACTTAACAAGGACAACCACAAGTGGAACAATTTTATATCATAACCTATTGGAATGGTTGAAAATTCTTTAGAGTGGGACACCTAAGATGCACATGCAAAATGTGTTTTTATCCCCGGTGGAATTACACAAATACCGACACTAACATTATTCCACTGGGATGGTAGTCTCTTGGAGTGTGCCAAGAACACCGTAGACTATGCCTATCCATTGAGCATGGAGTCAAAAGATAAAGACTAACCGAATACTAAAAGAAACTTGACTCAATAAACCTGAATCGACTCAAGTCCGACCGAAACAAAACTTAAAAATTTAACTTACTCTATTTATTGATGGCAAACATACATCACCGAGACTTAAGGGTTTCAAATCTCAATGACAGCCAATTGCCTTTTTGAAATCATATGTACAATCAGAGATATCAAAATTTCCAAGTTGTAACCAATCAATCAAATGCCTCTTTGATTGATTCTCCCAATCGATTCTCCTCCGAAGAACAATAAATATTTACAATTGGGTAGCCAAAAAACATAGCCGACAATGATCTACATCATCACCGAATACCGCAATAATTGCTTTCATTGCTGACTTCGCGTAGATTTTCCACTAGATCGTGAAAAAAAATGAAAATTTACCTCTTGTTGATCTAGAAGAAATAAGGTACCTTTTTCTCTTGATTTTGATCTCTCTACATAATGTACCTTAGCAAGAGTGTGCTCTTGGTTGTCAAAAACTTCTGAACAAGTAGGTGAGCAAATTTTCTTCTTGAAATAAAAATTCTAAACATGAAACATGAGAAGACAAATCTCGAATGAAAATCCTTAATGCCCTAGTCCTCTCGATAATTTGAATACATTTTTATCATCTTCATATTACATGGCAACTAGATTTTCATGTTTCTCATCACACTCATCAGTCATAAGAGGAAACTTCAGATTGTTCATAAACCTCAAAACCGAAATTTCTATCATTTACCGTTGTTATCCAAAGAAGATTTTTCACTTAATCGAACAAAGATCTCTTACCTTGTTTTTCACAAAGGACCGGATTACCTATTTCGAAGATTTTTTTTTCCGATGGGACAGAACACTTAACACAACGAGCTCTCTTCGAGGTGATCTTGAACAGATTCTCCCTCATGGGATCCGAAACAACGTACTCTTCATCATTATAATCAATCTAGATCTCAATTAGCTAGCTTGACTTTACCATAATTCGAAATTGGAACTTGATTTTCCCCGTACACTACCTTTTGCTGCAATCAAATCTGAAATAAGACCTCGTCTTCCATCATTTCTTAACCGTACAAAGATCTTCGAAATTTCATCGCAAAAAATTCCCGAGCATCTCTGAGCAAGTATCCTCTAAGATTTCTTTATCTTGTTGAAATGGATTTTCATACGTATTTCCATGATCTCATCATCCATGAATTCATCATCTCCATAAAAATTCTCAAGATTTTCAATAAAACTATCAACATGTTTACAAGTAGCCTCTAAACTAATATTAAGGATGGACAAGGTTCTTTTGGCACTCTTCAAATAATATGGTATGAAAATCCTTTAAACAAAGAACACAAGCAAAGGAAAACTTTCATACTAGATCAAGCTCATCTTCCGCATTGGCCATGAATATCTTCATCAAGCAAGCCTTTAGGAAAATCAATCTTTAATCTACGCACATGCATGTGAAATCTCACCGTATGAAGAGCAACATCATTACTCACATTTTTTAACATAGGCAAATTCCTTTGCCAATCTACCTTAGGAATTTTATTTGGGAAACCCGGAATGTGATCTCCAAATTTCATGGGAGCATACCTTCTTGGGTACGCTTCATCTTGGAAAATCTTGCTTACCGATCTTCATGTAGTGGGAGTCACCATGAGGTGTTGATTTTTCTTCCGGATCTTTCAATGAATGGAGTCGCCAGTGAATGGTTCAGCCTTCATATGTGTCCAACTATTGTTCACCATCAAAATTTAGATCTAATATTTTTCGTTCTTTCCTAGGGAAGATTTGTGTTTTCGTTCTTAATTTTTCTTACCTAGTATGTTTGCAAAAATGTTATCACTTGGATTGAACCACAACCGAGAGAGGCCATTCCGAGGTAACCTCAAACCACACTTAGCCAAGTAGCTAGCCCTACTAGGCCAGGAGAGGGCCTTCGTATGGACTGCTACCAAAATGACCAAGGAAAGAAGATATTAGGGTTGTGGTATAGTAGGTCATAGTTTTTGATTTTGATTATGTAGGGCTTTACCGGATCAGAGGATTCAAACAACTATGGCAAGGAAATTAGGTCAAAATTTATAAGGTGTTCTATTGGGCAACGTAGGTAGAAGGTTTTGACAATTAAAGGATTATTATGGTGAGATGAATAGACTAGTGAGAAGTTAGGAAAATCATATAAGATGAATTCTCCCTAAACTCGAATAAAATAGACAAATTATGTAAAATTTCCCAAAAAAAGAGCTTGAAAACATGAATTTTGCCTTTCAACTTGAAATTAAGCATATCATAGACATGAAAATGGTTTATGAGCTTACAATATATTCATGCAAATGATCACAAAGGAAAACTATGTCAAACCATTCATACCACATGAATCCCATAAAAATAGTCATAAATTTGATTAATGTCCGTGCCAAAACCGATACAAATATGTCTCTTGAGATGCCAAAGCTCCAAATGAATCCAACCTCTACAAACAACTCGAGAAACTACATCATATAGACCTCAAAACCACTCTTCCTAGCCTAATGGAGTCGAATCCATGAGATAGGGATCAATTTCACCTACTCCCAAACAAGAATTGGAAGACTAGGAAGACCCAAAATTTGCCTCTAAAAAAGAGAAATCCGATTCATTTGACCTCTAGAGGACTTATCTGATGTATCTACCCTCGATAACAATAAAAACATGAGATTTACATTTATCTCGACCTTTTACATCAGTAATTTCTGATTTCCCAAGATTAAAAGTCAAAAAGTCAAAATTTGTCAAGATGATGAAAATTGCATTTTCCGGCAAAAGCGTAGTGCCACGACAGAAAAATAGCCTTTCTTGCAAGAAACTTTTGAAGGCCTTCCCGTTGTCCAAATCTGCTCCATGATAGCTCATTGGAAATCTCTGAGTCTAGTTTCCAAATATTTCTTAAGTTTCCCAAAATGGGGCCCATCTGACCTGTTGAAAATCACTTTTCCCAAGACTAGTATTAGCGCAATGCTAAGGTTAAAAAGGAGTGCGTAAACATGAAAATTGGTGGTTTTTTGCACTTTTGAGGGACCACCCTCTCCAAATTTCCTGAAACTTGCTAGGGTTGATTTCCCTCACTATTTTAAACATGATGGTGGTGACCATTTTTCCATTGACGCTCTAAGAAAAAGAACAGCGCATTTTTTACAAATTGTTCAATCAGAAACAAAATTGCCTAAAATTCAAAAAAGCACCAAAGTGTCAAATGTGCCAAAACTTGTCAAAATTGTGAGGTTACTTGCTGATCAATGGCTTGATGCATGAAGAGACACCACGTAAGGTATGTAAACCTCTCCTTCTCCTTCTCGTGAAGGCTTGAATTTTTGCATGGGCTCGCTTGAGCTTGGCCCTTGCAATTTTGTTCCTCAATGACACTCTCCGTCCTCCTCTTCAAACATTTTGAATTTGAAGGATTTGGAAACCCTAGGGTAAATGGAATGAGATGACGGGAGTGAGAGATGAGATGGCTAGCTTAGGCAAATGGAGGGAATGAATGTAAATGGAAACCTAGGTCTAGGAAAACACTAGGGATGAGGTAGATGGGGATAGGAAGTGAAAATAGTCTAGGGAATAGGGATAGGGTTATGAACTTAGGTAGATGGGGGAAGGAGTTATGGAGTTTTGGGGTGATAGGAGATCAAAATTCTTTTTAAGGGATTGGGAATTATAATTTTATTACGTGGTTGATATGGATCCCTAGGAAATTGAGATGCCTAGGACTTAGGATTTAGGGAAATGGATATGGTATTGTTGGGAAGAAGTAGGGTTTACATGATGTAGGAAGAGAATGTGAGGTTTATGGGTGCCAAGTTTGGGAACAAAGCATGAATCTAGGGTTTTAACTAAACCAACTTCCAAATTCACATAGAAACCAAAAAAACCATGCAATTCCTTTTGAATATTGCAAGGAGGTGATATTTACATGTTACTTACTTGTCAAAGGTGTTGAGAATATTTGCCGAAGATTTGAGGAAATTTGGTTGAGTTTCGAAGCTTTAGAGAGGAACTAGGCATTAGCGCAAAGGTCCAAACATTAGCTCAAGCCACCGGGGATTAGCTAATGCTGCTATAATTTACTTCCGTGTTTTTCGGGCATTAGCGCAAAGATCGGTCAAAAACACAAGACCAAGGTGTAAAAATGTAGCACCTTGCGTGCACTACATTTGGAGGATTTTCGATGTCAAACATGGGCCTGCATTAGCTCTTTGTAAATATCTTGAAGTCTACTTTCCAAATCTACCTTTATTTTTCTTATTAGAGTTTATTTGACCCGTCAAAAGTTGAGTTTCCCAAGACTCCAGTCAAAAAGTGTTGAATGAGGGTGCAAAAAATGCAAGAGGCCGGTGTAGGAAATTTTTGGAGGCTTTCCTCAACTCCAAATTGAGCTCATTATAGCTCATTGAAATATATCTCTGTCTAGGTGTCATTTGACTCATCAAGCAAGTCATTTGACACTTCTAGCTATGAGAAAACTTGATTTTCCCAAGGTCACTCCGGTATGCAAATGCCAACTCTCAGGGCACCCGTATTTTTGAAATTTATATAAAACCATGAAACCTATGTAAAATCTGGAGTTTTTTCTTCCTGACCTATGATGGAAAATAACCTCTCTACTTTTTTGTCAAATTCATCTTTTTTTGGTCGAAACATACTTTGAAGCAAAACTAGCCCTATAAGTGCCAAATGACTTGACTCTGGAAAGACTTCTCAAAAATGATGGAGACATGATGTTTATGAGCTGAAATAACCTCATACTTACTGATACAGACCTATCTTATGGCTCTTCTACTCAAATTTCTCGTTTCCATAACAAACCCTAGCTTAGTGAGTAAATTAGGCTTAGTGCTTGTGTGAAAATGATGACTTAGGCACCCTTGGAACAAGACAACTCCCTTTGACATTTGATCAATTGTTGAAGTAGAAACTTTTTGTATTTTACATTTGATGTGTTGGCATGTGGAACTTCTTGATTTTGCAGCCTTGGGAGACCGAATACTTATTACATTTGAAATTATAATGAAGAAAATCATGAGTTTATTCTCGATCACCTTCACACCTTCTAGTGCCCTTTATTGAAAATGAGACAAATGCAATGATTTGACCCAATGATACCCTAGTGAAATAATGAGAAATGAAATAAACTGACTCAATGAGTGATTTTTACCAAAGGAATGAGAGCAGACTTGTTTTTAGCATGATGAAGACATGGAAGAGGGTCACGGCATATACTAGAAGGAAAATGGTACAATGATAAGGACAACCACAAATGGAACAATTTTATATCATGACCTAATGGAATGATTGAAAATTCTTTAGAATAGGACACCTAAGATACACATGCAAAATTTGTTTTGATCCCTCGTGGAAGTATGCCAAATACTAACACTAACATACCGCGTTTCGAAGCCGAGTTGTTGAGAAATTTTTGGTACACCGAGAAGCACAATTGTGGCAATTCGATCTACTACATTCAAGATTGAAATAAGCCGTGTTAATTTTCTGTATTAAACCATTATCAAACTTTGTAGCGTAGCTAGATTGTATGAGAAAAATTATTTATTTTGAAAGCACTACAAGGGAATGGAAATTCCGTGTATTTGGTTCTCACATCTATGTGGAATTCAAGATATTTTATTTTTGCATGAAGTGTATAACATTCCAAATTCGCCCTTATCCAAAGTTCTATTGTAGCATGAAGAAACCTAGTGGGTTGAAAACATACGGAAGTCGCCTTACATGAAGCAAACCTTTTGCATGGAGTTGTTGCGTCATTTGAAAAGGCCGTAGCATGAAGAAAAAAATTTCGAGAATCGAGGTGCAATAGAAGTGAAGCAGTAAAGAAGAGGAATCAGATATGAAATCCGATTGAGGTAAATATTGTTTTTATTTTTATTTTTGACCGATGATTACCAGTGATTTAAGCTTAAGAAGCAAGAAGGGATATGGAAGGAAAATATACTGTGAGAGAAAGTAGATCAGATTTTTATTTAAAGATAGATATAGAGAACTGATGACTACAACAAAATAAAAAGTAGAATCAACAGAAGCGAGAAATTGGCAAAAAGAATAGCATATGCAACCGATATTGGATAGTGAGGCATGGTCTTCCTATTAATTTTTGATGAAATACTCATTGCAAGTAATAGTATGATGATGTTTTAATGATTGTAGCTAAAACCATAAGTTTTTGATGATAATGAACCTATCCAACTAGAGGTTGGAAGAAAGGAGAAAGGTGACCGATCGCCAAAGAGAAGGGAAGCTTTCCAAGGTTCAAGAGAGTGAACCAAGAGAGAGAATACCTAGGAAGAGATCGAGCTTGGAGAGGAAGCTTGATAGGGTACTTAGTCGCAAAGAGAATTGTAGTATCAACAAGATGAGCATGGATAAGCTCATGAGAGAAATGATCATGGAGGATCATAGAATAGGTTCAAATAATTTCCATAAAGGTAAGATTAGGTGATGAAGAGCATGAGATAAGGCTCGCAAGTGATGAGAGAACAATTGGATATACTAACAAAATGGCTAAAAGGAAAAGAGAATGAAGACTCAAGACATGGATGGAGAATGAGGAAATGGGTTAGATGGAACCTCGTTGCAAAATAAATGAAATTCCAAGCTAGAGAATCAGAGACTCAAAGGAATTGAGTCACGTAGAAGAGGATTTGGTCAAACCTAGAAAGTCCATTGTGAAATATTGGTGCTTGAAGCATCAAACGAGGTCAAGGTCTTGTATTTTTAAACTCGATAGCTTATTTGTGTATACGTGATAAGTACCCAATGATGAAGTTGTTGATAAGAAGGAGAAGAAAAAACTATGATAGCTGAAGTGACTCATAGAAAAGATTCGTAAAGAAATTATGGTGAAGAAGAAGTTTTGTGTGAACTGAAGGAAATTTGGATGATTGTTTTTCATTCCATGAAGTTGATTTTCAGCCTTGATTAGAGAAGGTAATAGAAGTAAAGGATGATCACTTATGTGATCTAGAATAAACAAGAATCTTTGGAGAGAATGGAAAGACATTGGAAAAGATTTGATGCCCGAAACATCAAATGAGGCTAGATATCCTTATATTTTAAATTCTAATCATTTAGATTTTGTCACATGTATGTGAAAATCATCTACAAGTCATATGAAGACAAAGGGAGAAGAAGAAGAAAAAATCCGAGTTTTTTTCTAAGCACAATTGAAGTCAAGCATTCGCATGTTATGATTGAGAGGTATGATGCTAGAATAGATTTTTTGGAAGAATTTGAGTCAAAGAAAGAACCTTAGGTAAACAATGTAGGTTTTACATTTAATGATTTTGAAGATGAAAATGAAATTTTCAAGAATGTTTAGAGAGAAATGCAAATGAGGAAGTCTCGCTAAAGAAAATAAGGAGATAGCATAACCACACACAGTTGGTACAAATGAAGATGATTTGCAAGGAAGAAGACATTTATGAAATGAAGTATGAAGAATAGGAAAAAAAGAATTTGAAATTCTTATAAGTAATTTTGAACAAAATGATGATTATTTAAATGTTGAAATTGACAAATTAAAGAAGTTGATGATGAAAGTACCCAACAAAAGGTACATAAATGCGAAGGAGATAAACACGTTAAATAAAATGATGATAAATGTAATCTGATCAAACGTGATGAAAGAAAGGTTAAATCATAAAATTTGGAGACCGGGAGAAAGAAAGATGACAAGTACAAAAATAGAATAGCATGAAGAAGAAAGACCGAAGGATCGAAGCAAAACGGAGTTTGGAATCCCGGGAGATAGCAAGTTATTAAGACTTGTAGTCATTACATTACTACGTAAAAGTGACAAACCTCATAGACAATGGTCTATGAATTTTTTCTTTTCTACATCAAGAGTCCGATGCAAAAGAGCACCCCGCTCAAAATCATTGTATATTTGGTTGACTTGGGGGGTGTGATGTTTTTAATTTATTAATATGAAATTTTGTGTATTTTAATTATTGAGTGAGAAATAGGTATGTAAGGTTTTAATTGTAACTATTCTCAATTATGAGAGAATCCGAGAGATACTAGCTTTTGTGAAGATCTCATAAAAATCTTTGGGATTAGGAAACTCTAGAATAGGATTTAATTGGGTTGTTGATATCCTCAAGGGATCATTGAGATATTTTAGGAATTAGTTGGAGGATCTATGGAGAATATAATGGATTTAGAATAATCTATAACTATGTAATTTTTCCTTATAGATGTAAGCCTACATATGGAGAAGAGAGTGAGAGTGGGGTGTAAGTGTGTGTGAGAGTGTGATGAGAGTGTATAGAGAGGCCATTTTAAATGTTGAAAATCAGGCCATAGATAGAAGTTGTACTTATATATATATATACATAATTTGTATGAATGAAATAATTTTCATGTTATATTGCATTACCTCTCGTGTGTATGGTTTATATAATTAACAAGAGTGATGAATAGTCGTAGAAGTCCGTCATGAGCATGATGATTAAGACATTTAGAATTAATGATTAGTTGTGCGGTCTCAAATCTAGGTTAAATATACCTTTGTGGTTAGTTATACCTTTACTGCTCTTTTTATTTACTTCCGTGATCTTAGTTGATAGTTCTTAGAGAAATATTCTTGTGGTTTGAAGTACTTCAAGTTTGGAAGCGGTTTTGCGTAGAGTCATTGAAGTCACAAAATGTGGTAAAGGAGAGTATAGACTCCAGTGGATGGAATTGTGCCATGGTTAGATGGCGGTAATCATTGTAGAGTCATCGATTTGGGTAGGGATCGAAGCCCTACTTGAGATTTAATTTACGAGGTTGATCAAAACAATCGCACACCTAGATTACCACAAATAGGTCCGGATTTTGGTCTCCGATTATTACCTACATATATTTCAAGAAAATTAAGTTGTTCATTGATTTCTAGAAATCGTTGAAAATGGTTTTCGTGGAGCCATACACATAAAAAATGAGAAGTTTTTTATTTCCATCGAATCGGCTGAAGGTCTTTGCTAACTTCCAAGACTATTGTTTGCATCGTGCCGTGGGTAAACCCTAAACTCGTTGAATTATTGATTTTTGATTTTATAATGCGAACGTTAGCTCATCATTTTGGTCAGAAGTCGATTGGATTTGTTTATATAATGAGTAAGGCTCTATAAACATAGGAGATAGAGGCACCATCGTACATGTCGTTGTTGAAGTCTCCATTCGCATTAATCGTAAAAATAAATAAATAAAAATAAAAACTAAGACCCGTTGAATGCAAAAGGAAACAAAAATTGTGTTATAATCAAGCTTGAACAACATATGGGAAGGTAAGTCTTTGTGTTTTTTAATTTTTGAAACATAGTCACAGTTTGAGTGTTAGTAGAAGCTCATCCATCAATTGACAACTTGTAAGTATGAGCCCGTTCGATGGAGAATCAAAATCATTTTGAGAATAAATGCATACAATGGATGAATATGTGTCGTATATGTGTGTGCGGAGTTGGAATTGATTTTTATGAGTCCCGTAAGAAGAGGATTAAAACCTCGTGGAAAGAAATCAAATGTTGAATTCGATGTCATGGGAAATGTTCATGCAAAAGAACATTTTCAAGATCATCGTGTCAAGAGAAAAGAGACACATGATGCTAATGTAGAAGAAGAAGTACAACATTCGTGTTGAACTCGTGAAATCATAATTTTTTCCAACATGAATGAAACATAGTAATGCAATCATAAGGTAGTTTTTAATATAAGGTTAATTTATGTTCCCGAATTAGTGATTCAATTGTTGTTCCCATTTCAACAAAGGTGTTTGAAATGATACTTGGGAAAAATCGAGGGCATTTCAAAAGTTTTATCGCTTCATAATAAGTGTTTTCGCCAGATATGGGCCCATAACCACAAGGTTTTTGAATGAAAACCTTCGTTGAATTAAAATTGACTAATTAGGGTAATAACTCTATCACCAATGCTCCTCCATATCCTCTACGTCCCATCAACCCTCCTTTTCATCCATATCCATCCCAACCTTCCTAATGGGTCAATCCTCACCAGGGTGGAGGCCTCAAACAACCTATACCCATGCTTTTCTACCTCCACCTCAACCTCAACCACAATCGCATCACCAAAATCCACCTAAGCAACCTCAAATGCATGTCAACCGAATCCTAAACCAAACAAAAAGTAGGCACAAAAAAGTTTACAAAGTGGGGAGACATATTATCATGCTTATGTTGTGTAAATCCAAGATATCAACCTTTCGGCCTAGGATGGTTCTCCCGTAGAATCACCCACCTTCTCCACCCGAAGATCCCTTAAGAGAAGGAAGACAATGTCCCTCAAGTCAATGCATATCCTTGTCCTAAAAGTTTGGTCCACCCTAAACAACACACCATAGAAGAGGATAAACTTCTCGGGAGAATTGAGAACTTTTCCGTCAAGATACCCCTTCTCGAGGCCATCAAATATGTTCCCATTTAGAACAATCTTATCATGGAGGAACGTTTCAAAAGTCTTGGGGGAAGAAGAAGAGATACCCCAAAATAATTTTTGTTGGAAAACTATCTCGATATGATGCTTGGGAGGGTAATCTCTACAAAATACTTGGATCCTAGTAGACCAATAGTGGATGTGCACATTGATGGAATTATGGTCGCTATATTGATTGATCTTGAGGTTGCAATCAATGTAATGAAATGTGTAAACCATGCCGAAGCTCATCCTCCAAGGGGCTTTAAGGAATACTACTACAATGTTGCAACTCATAGAGAGATTCACAATAGCTCCCGAGGGAGTTAATGAGGGTGTGATGGTCTCTTTTGACTCTAGAGTGCCCCACTAATTTCCAAATACTCCAACCCAAAACCAAGTTTACTGGCTATCCTTTCATCCTTGGGAGACCTTGGTTGTCCATTGCTAATGCCTAAATTAGTTGCAAGTACCGAGAACATGACTATTAAGAATGGACATGTATCAAAACAAATTGTGTTGTATCCTCCCACTCAACCTTATGATTGAGCATGATTACCCTTATGGTTAGAGGATGAGGAAGAGGAAGAGTTTTGCCAAACATCCTACCCAATATACACTCTAGACATTGTTATAGGAGGGGAAACGCTAATGAAGATGAAATTATTGCCCATATCTTACGCGTAATCAACCTCCCATTGCCATACTAGTTTATGAATTATTTAAGAATCCGAGAGTATTCCTTGGACCGATTTATGATTTGTTGACTCTAGCTTGGAACATACCAACATTATGGATATTGACCCATCTATAAATCTAAAGATAAACCCCCTCTATTTTTGTTGAGCAAGAAGAAAACTTATGTTGTGTCGAGGCAACATCTCGATGTTTTTTCTTGGGATTATAAGGAATTAAAGGTGTGCAACCCTCGCTCATCATATTTACATAAAAAGTGGATGCAAGCTTGTGCAACAACCCTAGATAATAATTAACCCATCTATCAAGTAAATTGTGAAAGACGACCATAAAAAAAGTTACCGGATGCAATGGTTCATATACCCCTTTTTCTGCAAGGAATGGGTGTCACCTCTTATTTTAATCCCAAATAAAAATGGGAAGTGGAGGATTTGTGTTGATTACCGAGAGCTGGGAAGAAGGCTACAAAGAAGGACCATTTTCCTTTTCCCTTCATTGACCAAGTCATAGATGGTCTTGCAAGAAAGAAATTCTTCTCATTCCTTGAAAGATTTAGTGGAAATAAATTATTCTCATTCCTAAAGACCAAGATAATAGCACATTTACATGTCCTCGGGGTACCTTTTCCTATAGAGTCCCTCTACTCGATGTATGCAATGCCCTTTCATTTTAGGTAGTTCTAAGCATATTTATTAAAAATTCATGACTCTATTGAGATATACATGGATGATTTCACTCCTTATGGATGTGACATTGAGGAATCTCTTTCTAATCTTTTGCGGCATCTTGAAGAAATGCATTTAAACCAATCTTTCATTGATCCTCGAAAAATGTGAATTTTATGAATGTAAGGAATGTCCTTGGCCATTCTATATCCAAGGAAGGATACAAAGGGACTCCAAACAAGATTTCCATCATCAAAAGGGTCCCTATCCCTAAAAAACAAAGAGATGTCAGAATTTTCTTGGATTAGCTAGCAGGGATAATTTTAGGGGCGACCTAGCCTCAAGGGCGAAATTTAAGGGGTTTTTAGATTTTGGAGGGGCGAATTTTATATATAAATTTTTTTTGTATAGTTTTGTATAATTAGCCCCAAAATTATTTTAAAAATAATTAATTATTATGTTTTAGCCCAAAAAAATAATGGCGGATAAAACCTGAAATGCCAAATTCGCCTGTCGATTTACTCGTTTGGATGGTTTTGTGTTGTATTCGCCCCCGATTTACTAAGTTGCAGGGTTTTGGAAGGGCGTTCGCCCCAGATTCACTTCGTTGCAGGTTTTTGGAAGGGCGCTCACCCCAGATTCACTTCATTGCGTTCGCCCCAGATTCACTGCTTTAAAATTTCCGCCATATAGGAGCGTATAATGGGCCGCTCGCTCTCTCAGATTTGTGCCAGAATCCCATATTCCATTCAATGAAGGATATGGGAGGAAGAGGAGAATTGAAGCCCCTGCTGTTGCGCTGCGCAGTCCAGCACTACGAATGGGGTCGAAATGGGTCTGCGAGCGAGGTTGGAAGGCTCTATTCACTCATAAGTGGATCCCCGATAGAGGAAGACAAGCCCTATGCAGAGCTATGGATGGGTACCCATGATTCAGGGCATTCACTGGTGATATTACAAACAGGAGAGCAAGTGCCCTTGAAGCGGTGGCTGGAGGAACACCCTGAGGCGCTCGGAGATAAGGTCGTGAAGCGATGGGGGATTGATCTGCCCTTTCTTTTTAAGGTGCAATTCTCAATTCAGAGTCTTTTTTTTTTTTTTAAAGTTGTGTGTTTTGGCTAGTAGTTCCAATTTGTTACATAATGGTGCTTCAAAGTGTGCTCTGCCTTATTTTCAGACCACGGGTTGTGGGAATTTTTCTATCTGCCAAAGTCGCCTAGGACTTGCACTTATACTTGTCCTTTGATATGAGCTGCATCCTGAGTTGCTTCCTGCGCCATCGTGGACGTTGGGAACTTCCACCCAGTCTGCAGTAGTTGACTCTGTCGGTAACATCAATGCCACAGCATGTCTTCAACCACATTAATGCAGCAACAGGCCTTTTGAGGGATTTGAACTTGGGTCTGAGCTGGAAAGTACTTTGATTTGGCAATTGGTATGGATATTTATGTATTCTGCCAAACCCACCCAGATTTTGCATCTAGTTGCATCTTTCGATATGCTCTGCATCCTGGGCCATCAAAGACACTGAGGATGTGGGTATGAACATTGAAAGTGCTTTGATTTGATAACTTGGAGACATCAAAGTTCTTTTCAAGTAACAAATAAAATTATTGGAAAGCAACTTCCTACAGAAAACCCACATTGTATTTTATTTTTCTTTTCTATTTTGAGTTGGGCAAAGCTCAGGGCTCAAGCCTCTAACCTAACTTCATGCTTATTAGGCACCTATGTTCTCACTGTGGTTTGGGAGGTTCACATTGGCAGCTTATGAAGTTTTGATCATCACGGTCTATCCACTTACATTTTTCATATCAATCCTGGTACATCTTTTGTAAGTGTCATAATATAGTATTTGGGCATCATAGCCAATAGCGTCCTCGGCTCTTCAGATGATAGTAAATCACCTTGTTCCACCATGTCCAAAGCAAAAAAGAGTCTTCCCAACCTAGCCAAATAGTATCTAGGTTCTTGATGAAGTGCTCTAGGCAGCAGTTTTACACCGACTTGACCTAGTTTCATTAGATGGGGTAATTCTAGATCTTTTTTAGGGTGTTCTTGCCTCTCATAGAGTTTAAGTGAGATAATTCTGCATAAAATTTGGTTTTCCTTCTCTACGAGGTGGTTTAAAAGAAATGGATCAAGACTAATGTCTAATGTTAAGTATTGTGCGCTCTAATATCGAAATTTATTCTTAACACAATTTTGTTTGTGCTTTCTTTTCTTATGGGGACTGATCCATGTGGTGAATTTCTAAATCTGTATAATTTATGCAGGTTCTTTCAGTAGGGAAAGCTTTATCCATACAAGCACATCCAGACAAGGATCTTGCTCGGCTTTTACATGAAGCTCAGCCAAAGAACTACAAGGACTCTAATCATAAGCCTGAAATGGCTTTAGCTCTTACTGAGTTTGAGGCCTTGTGTGGGTTTGTCAGTGCACAGGTAACATTTGTTTCCTTATATCAACTCTTCGGAATTTCCTCCCTGAATTCCTTAATTTGTCAAGCAATACTTTCACAAGTGCATTGTTTATTTTAGGCATTAGAAGGCCTCACAATGACATGACACACTTCAAAGCCGTTCATAACAAGGTAGCCAGAGTGTGCTAGGGTTCTTTCTGACAAAGCACTTGAAATCATTAGGATTATGATTATTGTATCCGATCTCAATAAATAGTTTGTGAATGTGTAAGGGAGTGGCAAGGAAATCTGTTTCTAAGTGGAAGTAAGGTATAACTTTGGAACCATTAATTTATCAGATTTATGATGAGTGTGAAACCTGGGAATGAGAGAAGAGAGTGTGTTAGGTTTGGACTTCAATGAAACTCAATTTTTTGCACGATGCGGAATTTATAGTAGTTTTCTCTTTGCATTTTGGATTAAGTGCAATTCCATTCAGAGGGAGGATAGTTACATTCTATACTTGCTTTAATTTCAATAGTTACATTCTATACTTGCTGCAGGATCTTAAGGATGTCCTGCAAACTGTGCCTGAGATTGAGAATATTGTTGGAGAAACTGTAGCACAAGCACTCATGAATGCAGAGCTACATGAGAAAATTGATGCTTATGTGAAAAGTCCATTGAGGTCTGCTTTCACTCAACTCATGACTCTCAATAAAGAGGCAGTGCAGAGGCACTGTCGAAAATAAAAAAGCGGTTGAATGAGGAGAATCAGGTTGGTCACTGAACATCCTATTATGTATTATTTGAAGCTTAAAAATATTAGGAACATGAATGTTTCATTCAACTTTCTCCCAGGGGATGATTCTGAAAATTTATATATTCAAACAGATAAGGACTTTAACACCAAAGGAGCAACTTGTTCTAAGGCTAGAAAAGCAATACCCAGATGATGTTGGGGTTTTGTCTACGTTTTTTTTCAACTATATCAAGCTAGCTCCTGGAGAAGCGCTTTATTTGGACGCAAATGAACCACATGCCTATTTGTATGGGGAATGTGTTGAATGCATGGCTACATCAGATAATGTTGTGCGGGCTGGTTTAACCCCAAAGTATCGTGATGTTGAAACTCTTTGCTCAATGCTAACGTACAAACAGGTATGTCTTATCAAGCATAATTTCCCTTTTCTTTGTGAGCAGTTTATCACCCCTTCTCAGGAAAGGTCAATGACATTTCTTTTTGTGGAATTCTTTAGGGCTTGCCAGAAATATTGGAAGGAGTACCCGTGGATGAATTTACGTCAAGGTACTCACCACCCTTCGATGAATTTGAAGTTGATCGTTGCATCCTTCCCTCTAGTGGAACTGTAACTTTTCCTGCAGTCCCAGGGCCATCAATTTTTCTAGTTCTGCATGGTAAGGGAGTAATGACAGTAAATAACGAGTCAGTCAGCAGCCTGCAACAAGGAGATGTTTTATTTGTGCCAGCATCTACTCAGCTTGAGATTTCTTCCATCATTGAAGCCAATGGAGATGCTGATAAAGCATGCAGCCCTCTACATTTGTACCGGGCTGGAGTCAACAACAAAGCACTTGAGTAGCAATTTTGATAGAGAAATAAAAAACTATCTTGCCAAGTATGATCCATTTCTGGGATATAGGAGTATGTTCCAAATCAGTCACACTTATATGGTCTGGACCTATCTGACTCAGTCAATTGTTCAGAAATTGTCAGGTTCAAACCTTCACATTTTAACTGTGCAAGTTTGGTGAATAAGGATTGATGAGAGTTGATACAAGAAACATGTGGCATGTTATGCTCAAAAGATATAACTGGTTCTAGGAATATGTAAATGGTAGGTTGGGGAGTATGAAATGTTAAATATGCACTCAAACATTTACTTATGGCATTGTGGAATACATTTCGGAAGCTCCTATTAATGGATATTGAGATGTCCGTGGAGTAATTGTTTATATATTTTGTATTTTGTCCTTCAAATCATCAGTGTTTTTCCATGTTGGGCATTCTTTTTATGTTTGTGCATTTTCTTTTTCTACAGTTGTTCTACTCATTGATTTGATTTTTTCATTATGTCTGCTCCTTTTCTATTATTTCTTTGAATATTATCTACAAAATCTATGCCTCAGGTTACAATATAGATAGCAAACATAAAAGATCAAGTTTATAAAGTGTGTTTGAAACTGATCATTTTCAAATTGGTATTTCAACAATCCATGCATGGCTCATGGTTCAAATTGGCATGGCTGTTCTAGGATATATATCTTGTAGGTTGGACCATGCTGACAATGTACTGTATAAACACATAGCTAAATACAAGAAAGACGGAAGGCTTTTCTTGGGGCAATTTCCAAAGTTACCTCCTCCTGGCAGTGTCACTTGGACTGTTGCTTGGTCTGGTCTACTGGTTGAGGCATCTGTGGTCGAGGTTCTTCCAGAATGACAATAGGTTTGTCATGGGAGCCCCTGAAGCCGCATGACCCCTCTACTTCCCTTGCCCTGCTGAATTCCCCATCAACTCTCTTAACTGAAATGCCAATACCAAAGACCTTTTTCACAAAGGCTTCAAACATCCCTTCAAATATGCATAGCTGGTGCTTTAGGTCCACAGTTTCCTTGCACTCCAAAGCAATTGCTTGGGCCACCATGGTCTGCAAGCTGAAAGAACTTCATCTCCTGGGTCTGTGAGTTCCCTGGGCCTCTCACCCATGCCTCTGCCTGAGCTATCACCTCTTCAGCTGCTACTTCCCTGTGTCTTTATTTTACCGCCTCATCCAAGTCCACAATGGCTGCCTTACCAGCCATGGGTCAACCATGGAGAAATCTGCTCTTGGCCTGGAGCATGTTCTGCTTGGCCTTGGTGACTTTACATGAATCAGAAGTCTCCCTTTTTACTTGCAATTTTTGTTTGGCTAGTGTCCCTTCTTTGCAGTCTGCTATGTCTAGGTTGAGCCATTGGATGCCCAATGCAAAATTCAGTCCTCCTGCTTTTGCTGCCAACCTTATTGCTGCAGCTGGCAGTGCTACTCCTCTACAGTCCTTGTTACCTCTTGGCTCTCTGACAATATCACTGGCCACACTCATTGTCACCTAATTCTCCTTGCAGAGCCTCACGACAACCTGCCACTGCAACACCAGTTTTAGATAGCCACCTCATTCCATGTCGAAATTCTCCACCGTATTGCCACAATTCGGATTAAGTGTGCACTATCCTCCCAACTCTGTGAATGATGTGGTATAGGGGTGGATGTACTTCTCCCTGTTCCATCCATTATCCATCACCCGCTGCCACAATTCTGTGACATTCTACCTCAGTACATTGCTACCTCGGCTTATGTCATTTGAAGTGGTGAGTGGAGCTGTACTGCCCCAAACATTCCATGAAGTCCTTTTTTTGGCTACACCCAGAACCCTCACCACTTATTGCTGTCATCGTTTGCATCTGCCAGATGCCCCAGGTCACTTCTCATACCTTGCCCTTGGTCAATCACCCCATCTGTGGATCCCTGCAATCTTTTGTTGGGTTTTATGAATTTTATTTATTTAATAGGCAGGATATCTTCTCATGGCATACACTGGACCCACCCTCCTGCGACCTTTCATAAGTAACTCCACAAGATACCTATGCATAATGCTGCCAAACTTATTCATGATTCTAAACCCCAGGACCAGTGATCAAGCATCTTAAATATCTTTGGATGACAAAATTTCATGACAAGCTATGTATTTGTTTAATTTAGATCAGGACAGGTCTATATAATTATTGCTAGCACCACCCTTAAATTCACTGTCATAGAGTTTGCTCTCATTTACTACAGGTTTGGGAATGGCATGAAATTGTCTCCAATTAGAATATATTAGATGGAACACATTGCTAAGACTATCACATCACTAAGCTTGTAGATCATCTTTAGTACGAGAAATTCCAATTTGATTTAAAAGCTAACACATGAGCAGTTTGGCCATATTTGAACCTTTTCTATGATAATGAGTTCTGGAAATTTTGTTTGGGAATGTCGTTTTGTGGTTCTCTCCTGATCAAATCAGCCAGAAGTTCTTAAATATGCTCATTAACCCCCGGAAGATCAACTGTTGTGCAAATTCCAAAAGCATCTACCAGTACATTCATTATCATATGCAAGCTTTCATTGGCCCATAGGTACTCTATTTTGAATTTGACTGTACGGGCTGAAGGAAGGCAGGTAGTTTGTCAAGAATAGAGGCTTCAAAAACTGGATTAGTTCTAATATTACTGCCTCCAGATTGCACGCGACCTTTGCAGTCAATGGACCACAGGAACAAGCGATCAAAGCATTCTCAATTGTATCAAACCCTCAGATAAACACCACCTCTGATTCACTGTAAAATGCTATATACCAGATCTGACCTTTATTTACAATGGATCTAATTTGCAACACTTGGATTATGTTGCCTAGTAGTGACAAGATATGGAATCTCAAGTGCTAACTGTGGCATCTATGATGCTCATCACTACTGCGTATCATGGTGAAGTTTGAATGGGATGCCAATAATCCATTCAAATGTGGTGAAATTTCAAAATTCTTTCCCTGCTGTGAAACTTGTGGCTATCTGAGTGTCTTTATCATTTATGCTGACAGCTGAATGGGTAGATCCAGTGATTATTTTATCATTATGACTTCTACAATCAAATCCTTACACCAAAAAATCAAATTTCATTTATAATTGTGTCAATATTTTTACCATTTACTTTATAATATATATATATATATATATATTTTTTAATTCCAGAAAAAAAATCACACTTTCTATTCGAAGATAAAAACGAAAATACAATCTTTAGGCACTAACAGTGCACATGGTTCTATGCAGAACAGACCGATCAGCCTTACATTATACCAGAACTGACATGTCCTTAATCAAGCAGCTTGTAGAACAGGATCCGGTATGTCTTAACAAAATGAAACATAACACCAGCAGAGTAAGAATGGTCACAGAAAAACCTTAAACAAGAAAAGAGACCAAAAAAGTCTATGAAGTTTCTCTCATAATGAGAAATTAATTGATCATTGTTGTGTTCTTCCTAGATGTAGGAGTTCACAGGGAGGAGCAGTGCCTCCTTAGAGAGAGTATCCACCTATGCATTTTGTTCTTAGAAAACATGAGAATAGATCTCCTGGAAGAGCCCTGAGAGTGTCTTTAGTGTTTGTGCAAGTTGTATAATCCCAGGTTACAAACTGAACTCTGCCCTGCATCCAGAGGATTACTAGTTCTAAAACGCTGAATACCTGGAGTTGTATGATGTTCCTGGCAGCTGCACTTTTAAGCAGCACAAAAAGTGCACTAAATTTGCCCTTATTATTTGTACCAATCCCTAGATTGGCTTTGCCAATGAAGTGACTTTCCGAGAAATGAAGAATGAACCCACACTGCAGATAGTAACATTACCCTAGTTAGCTCCATTGAAAATATTCCCACACCTTATCCTTGTTAATCTTGACCTCTTCGATTAAACAAGATGGTTTCAGTTTGGAGGTGGATTTGTACAATGAGAGAAGTGCTAAACCCTGAAAAGTGACTTTCACTTGAGGAGTACATTTATTGTCAAGCATGCTAGCCAGATGCCCCATGTGACCAGAATGGGAAGAGATTTAAAATTACTGAGATTTCTCGTTATAAAGTACTGTAACATTCCTCATAAAGTGTTTTCCCAAAGATGTGTCAAACCCATCTAAGCCTCAAGATGTTGCCAAACCTGCCTGGTCAAAGGACAAGTAAAAAAAACATGGTTGTTAGACTCAGACTCATTGCAACATAAATAATACTAACCTGACCTTATTTATCCTTTGGATCCTGTCGCATGTGAGTACGTGTTCCTTCAAAACAAGCCAAAAGAAGAGTATGCCTTTTGTTGGTGCCCTTGACTGCCAGACATTTTTGTACCACCAAAGATTTGGCACTGTGCCTTCCTTCTGCAATTATTTATATCCTAATTTCATTGTGCATTGACCACATGTTATTATAAGTCCTCTTGTATCTCAATAAACAATCCCTTGGTTGCGGTAAGGAATCAGTGCTTAAGAGATTTTACAAATGTATGTCACAATTACAATATCAAATGGCCTCTGTTTAACACCTTTGGAATTTAATCACTTAATACCCTCAATAATCTGAGATAATGAAAGCCTTCACAATGCCATAAATCGAAGATATTTGAATGAAATGAAAAAAAGAACTGTATGGGAAACTCAAAATGATACGCTGAAAACACAGAATCTACCACTTTTAAGTTTCAGGGGAAATTCATGGAGAGAGAGGAAACTCGAAATAATATGTTGTAAACACAGAATCTATTACTTTAAAGTTTCATCGGGAGTTTTCTAAGAGAGGGGAAACTCAAAATAATATGTTGTAAACACATAAACTATTACTTTTAAGTTTCAAGGAGAATTTGTGAAGGAAGAAGAGATGAAGCGAAGGAGTGCAAATTAAGGTTGTTTAACTACTACTCACAGATGTAATTAAGAGATCGACTGCTACATTAATTCGCATCATTCAAAGAGGAATAAACACAGAGTGAAACTGGAAAGACATATCAACATCAATAGGGGTAGGAAACTTGATCTTCTTTCATTTATTTCTTAGAAAATTCAATACCAAATTAACAGTGATCCAGAAGTCCAAAACTAAGAACTCTTTTTCTTTATTTCTATCTACTTAAATACATCAAAGTAGTTTGTAAACGCTGAACTTCTTGAAACTACTCAACTACCTAAGCTGTTAAGATTACTTATGCAATCATACCAATAAAACAAATTAAAACTGGAAATAATGTTCGTTTTGTTGAATCTGATGTTGCTGATGTGTCCTCCCGAAGTGCTGAGGTGTCCTTTCTGGTTATGATGCAATAGTTGCAAAGTTATGTAACGACACCTCAGTGCCCGACTTGACCCAGCCGTTGTGCTTCCAACAATGCCACTATACATTCTTCTGCCTATGCCTCTGTGCTTCAAACGCTATCATCATGTCACCCGCTACCCGACTCTGCCTCTTCTGCGCGTGCCTCTTGTGTTTAGTTGTTTCTTATCCTTGGCTCTGCGTCGGGTCACTTACCCGAGTCTCTCTGCCGTGTTTTTCCTTCAACATACATATGCGCGCAATTAACAACGATTTACTTTAAAATAGATCGCACATAACTCAAACCACTTACATATACGTGAAACAGTGGATGTAGGGTTCCACAATATGGTGACCAATCACGGTGCATCACATATCGACGAACTTAACATATAGCTTAAATGGTAAACAATACAAACACCGATGCGAGGTTATGATGTAATCTCCATCGTGGATCTTCGCCAGATCTAACAGCCCTGTCGTATTCACTGATTGAACAAAATTATAGATCATTTTTGGTTGTATTCTTGTTCCCATGCTTCACCTTGGTGGTTTTTACTTACCCCTAGTCTAGTGTGATCTTCCTTGAGGCCTTTCTTCCTGATCTATTTTGTCAAACAAAATAATGTACATCAAAAATTGCTCAAGTTTGCAGATTTTGTGTCAGTTCCCGCATTCAAATTTAGCTCTTTTGCCTCGGTTTTGTTTCCAATATACTTCCAAATTTGATGAGTTTTAGTTTTGGATAGAAATTTTATGGGTTTTGGATTTGAGATTGAGTTCATCCTCAAGATATATGCGATTGGGATTTTCTTTGTTTTTGAATTCTCACATTCCAGTTGTCTGTTGTTCAGGCGGGAGCAACAATTCTGTGGGACCTCATAGTTGGTGGGTGGGATGTTTCCTATTGGTCAGAGTTTGTGTTGAGTGCACAGGGAAGCTATTCAACTCTAATTGACAAGAACATAAAGTTGTCTTCATTTGATGAGTCAATTTGAAATTCCTTCAAGGCATCAAAGGCAGGGAAGGTAGTTCTGATAATAGACAAGTCCTCTTCAAACAAGAAGAAGGCTCAAAACTCGACCTATATGCCAACTACTTCTTATGATCGTTCCTAGGAACATGAATCGTAATTTTTGTAGGTTTAAAATTTATCACAAGTTTTCTCTATTGTGGTCGAATTTGTGGAGGTTATCTCGAAATTTATTTAAGGTACCATGGATCTAAATTTCTTATGAACTTTCAACATTAACAAACTTTGGTGCAAATTGTTGATCAATTCTCACTTGGTTAGGGTTATAGATGTTAATGAAAATTTTGTGTGCATGCATGAGAGTTGGGTGCAAATGCACAATGTTGTGTAGCATTAGTGTGATAAATATGGTATAGTGCAAAGCATAGTTTTGAAGATTAGTCTAATTTGACTCATACCTAATCAACTCAGTCAAGTTGATTGTTGGTTGAACGGTTAATTGTTGGTTCAATGGACATAGGATCTTGCAGGCACAAATACCAAAGGGAAAAATGGAGCCCATCATGGGGTACTCTTTGTAATTCTCCACCACTGCTACCTTCCATGCTTCCTCAAACTCCTCTCCAACCTCAATATCAGTGCTAGTAGAACTAGAATAATGCGTTTTCCAAACTGCACGAGAACTACTTCCCTCATGAGTCACCATGTGCCATGCTTGGTCTCGGTGGTTCTCTTCTTTCTACTCCTAGTTCAACTACCATATATTCCTGATGATGAACTACAGTTGGTAGTTCGAAACGCGTCGGTCCTAAATTTCTCATGTGATTTGCCGGAAGATTTATAATCTAATACCATATATTCATTGGAACCAACACCCCGAACTCCACTAGACAACGATTCACCATTTTGTAGTAGTGATTCGCCATTTGTACTGGTGATTCGCCATGATTTTACAAGATAATATAATCTCGTGAGAAATTTGCCAAAAAATTATATATACATATTATATTATTAATAAAATCGCCTTCCATTTTTCCTATGTATCATGGGGATTCACCCATTTATTATATATATAAATTTAGGGGGGTTCTTAAAATTATCCCTGGAAGAGGAGGATATGTCATGTGTTATATGCAAGTGCAGTGGGTAGCCTGATGTATGCAATGGTCTGTACTAGACCAGACATTGCACATGTAGTGGGAGTATTGAGCAGGTTTATGTCAAACCCAGGGAAGGAGCATTGGACAACAGTGAAGCGGGTTTTCAGATATTTGCGTGGCACTAATGATTATGGCTTGTGCTACCAGGGAAGACCAGGATTGGAAATATTGTTGGACATTCGTGGTTTTTTTGATGTAGATTGGGCTAGAGATCTGGACCAGAGAAGATCTACAAGTGGGTATGTGTTTAGCCTATTTGGAGGTGTAGTCAGTTGGATGAGTAAAAGACAGTCTGTATTGGCTCTTTCAACTACAGAGGTAGAATACATAGCAGCCACTCATGCAAGAAAGGAAGCAGTTTGGTTGCAGATTTTGTGTTCAAGTATGGGGTTGGTGCAACAAGCTATAAGGATAGACTGTGATAGCCAAAGTGCAATTTTCTTGGCTAAGAACCCTGCTTATCATTCAAAGACAAAGCACATTTCTGTTCAATATCACTTTGTGAGAGATATGGTTGAGGCTAAAAGGGTGTTGTTGGTAAAGGTGGACACCTTGAAGAATGTTGCAGATGCATTGACAGAGTCTATGAGCACTCAGAAGTTCTCTTTGTGTAGAGAAACAATGGGTGTTTCAGAGATGGGCTAATGCTAAGCTCTCCTATGGCACCTTGCGGAAATAAAACAACAAGTGGGAGAATGTTGGGTATGTGTTACATTCTTTCCACGACTAGTCACGCGTGGGGGGGTCACAGGGGGGTGACAGTGCCCCAGGAATTTTTTTTTGGACCTTATTTTTTGGTGAGTGGACCCGCCCATGGTTTTGTGCATGGATTTGCACATGGTTTTAGGGCATGATGGTTTTCAGCCCCTGGTATTTTGTAGATCCAGTCAAGGGAACTACGGTTATGTTCTAATCCAGGGTTAATGGATTGGGGTTTATGTATGCTTCGACATGTATATATATGTGTTGTAACACTAAAAGGAAATAATGAAAAATCAAGTTGGTCGTCCCGATTTGGGATCCAGGGGAAAATCTCTGTGTTTATCTGTTTTATGTTCTATGCTCTCGCTATTGTTTATTTTTTGTTTTAAGATTCGTTTGTAGATCATTTATGTACAGGGTTAAATCCTACAAGAAGTTCCTTCTATAGTTTTCAACCCCTGATCCTCTGTTTAGGCCTGATTCACTATCATCTAATTTCTCTGTCTCATGTCGATGATGTGGGAAAAATTATGGCCCTCCTTCAACCAGTCACTTCCTGACGACTTCAACTCATTATCCAGGATGCTGATCTAGAGACTTCCTTCTAGTACCTTAGAGCTTGCATGCCTCAATGGCAAGTTCTTCGCATTCGATGATAGGTTCTCATCATTGGCTTTCGATCGAGTGATTTAGCGGGTGTTTGACTCTAGCTCACTGTTCACATTCCCTGGATTGTACTAGTTGTACCTTGAGAGCCATTGTCATTACTGGTGGTTTCTCTCGCACCTATTAACAAATTTCATCATTGGAAGGTAATCAGGTGTTTTTCTTGCATGTTTGACTTCATCTCATTCATTCACATGCTTGAATTTGTACTTTTTCAGGTCGACATGGAGCGCAAGACCCTGGGTTTTGTCTAAATAAATCCAGGCTGCGAGATGTTTTGGTTTATCATGGCTATATGCATGATTCTTTTGATTGCATGGCTGCGACCATACCTGAGTCTATTTGACGATCCTTTTTTGGATGGTTGCGTCCATACCTCAGATATTATTGTTACATGAACTCTATTATGGATGGCTGCACCCATACCACATATTCATGTATCAAAGGTATCATTTGTAATTGTTCTTGCAGGTCTTCTGACAAAGCTGTTTTGGTTTGGTCATGTTCTCATAAAGCATTTTACCCCTCCCTCTCTCTCGAAATTCATGCTTTAGGGGGCATCTGTTACACATTATTTTGTCACCGTCCCTGTAATCCCCATCCCAAAAATTGGAGGACCATTTCAGTGAATTTTGTGTACTTTCATACATTTCCATAAATGTCATTGCATCCTTTGGCATATCAAGAACATATTATTCGTTGCTCATTCCTCAAGAAAACCTTCAAAAGCATATGATTTTGGGTTGGCGCTAGTAGGCAGTTATGGCCTCATGCCCATGGAGAAATTAACACTAGGCTCCGCACACTTTGGCACTCTATCTCAGAAGGGCACCCTCACCGAGATGCTTTTAGAAAGTTTTTTAAATAGAAACGAAGTTTCCATGCTTAACAACTTCGTGAGTGGCATCATTATGTTTTTTTCGATTAAATCATGTCAATTTTCTCCCTTTGGCTTGTTGGTTCCTACAATTGTGCAACTCCACAAAGGGATAGACCTCTTCTCCACCTTATGTGGGATCCCAAACCTCCTCCTCCTCTCCTATAAATTCTTCATCCTCACATTGATTCAGCTAGCTGAACAATCATTACTATAGTTGGTGTGTAGAGGAAGGCATAGAATAACCCATTGTTGAGAGAGATTTTAGGCCCATTGCCTCATCAAGTCTAATCCCGAACGAATGCTTGAGACACGCATGACTAAACCCGTCGAAGGAGATCTGCAACATCAAGGCATAAGGTTGTAAAAAAAAATTTCTCTATCAATAATACATGACTGGTTTCTGGTTCCAACTTTGTTTCCATTTATATGCAAAGTGTTTAGCTGTCCTTGAATAGATGAATAGATGTATATGAATGTATATGATTTTATGTTGTTATCGTTTGTTTGATCTTTGTGCAGATGCGTGAACATCGTCACCAACACATAGCACAAGGCATGAAGACAAAGATCGAGGGATCGCTACCACGTGCCACAAAAAAAGCATTGGACTAAGGTAGGATATTTGTTCCGGTCTATATTTCATCTATAAGATAGGAATTCAAGAGTCCAACATGTTCCCTTGTTGCTAGACCCACCCTAGGGCTAGAGGGATCGCCTCTGTCCGTAGAGTGGATTTTCCTGCTCAACACCTACCACCCCCACTAGATCACATGGTGCTGTAAAAACCACATCACCACCCACATAAAATATTCCCACTTTTGCAGGTAGAAGATGGAATCTTGAGGTGAAAAGATCTGAAATTAGAGCTAGAGAAGAACCAACTTCTTCACCAAAAGTAGTTATCTTTCTCTCTCATTCAACATGAGAACAACTTATTGGACCAGACCTTGAGATACCTACTAAGGAAGAAGAAGAAGAAGAATAAGGAATATTCTTTGGAAGGCCAATAATTGAAGGACCAATTGAGTGAAACCCTATTATTAGAAGAACCATACAATTTTAGTTATGATGAATCAATAGCAGACGGAAAAAGAGAGATAATACATCCTCCCAAAGGAATTAGAATGAAAGAATATTGGGTGGAGGGAGAGGAAATAGAACGCTTCTTGGAGGTGAAAGAGGAGGAAGAAGATTGTCTCCTGGAGGACGAAGAAGAGGAAGAATAGGAGATGGAGATAATACTAATGAAGAATATGCCTTTGGATTTCCTATTGAATACACAAATATTAATGTTAATATGAAAAGTATCTCTCCATCAATACATCCAAATTTTCATGATATGTGAACAAGGAAAAAATTAAGGATGGAAGTTTATCTTAAAGTTTAGAAACCTTGGCGAATATTACTAGTCCCTAATATGCATATTGTAAAAGGTTTGGAAATATTTTTTTAAAAAAGATTTAGATTTATAATGATTTATATTAGTATATATAAAATTTTAGTGATTTTTAGGGTAAAATAATTTTATACTATAAAATGTGGGCGAATCATTGTTGGAAAAAATGGAAATAGATGAATCTTTTTTTGGAAAAAACATGGAAAGTTAGCCCCCCTACGAATATTAGCCCCTAAAATTTTCCCTATATGTGAACTGAGGACCTAGAAATAATTTTTTTTGAGTTTGAATTACTTCGTATAAGTTATGATTATTTACAAGATGCTAAAAAATTAAATTTTTTTCAACTACCTGAAAAGATGGCACCTTAAAATGGTTCATGGCATTAGGAACAAATTCTATAGGATCATGGGATGCAATGAAACAATAATTTTAGATAAATAGAAAGATGATTGCAATGATTGCATTCAACATGATCTTAAAGAATAAATTTTCAAAATGAGCCAAAGAGAGGATGAAAATATCGAATATTTTGTGGAAATATTGTTTACAACGTTAAAAGGGAAAAGTAACATAAATTAGGATTTGATACTTCAAAAACCATTTTACTTCACGTAATTGGGGATGAATGGATTGATATTTTAAAATTTTATGGGTAAAGGAGATGTATCACATATTTCGTTTGAGGAGATTTGTGAATTGTTTTATAAGCATATATCATGAGGAAGGGAAAAATATGGTAAAAATTGTCGAGACCCAACCATGATTAGAGCAAGTAAATCTATATCTGAAACATATGTAGATATCAACTCAAAAATTTTCTAGAAAGTTTTAAAACTGATATTCTTGGAAATTTGAGCGAGAAAATTGATATGTAAAGAGTTTGAAATAGGAAAAATGTTGAAAATGATTCATTTACTATATTTTTTCCTAGGTATAGAAAGAAACATCCTTTGAGATAATGTCCCTCAGATAACATTGAGATATGTGTTTTTTATACAGAGAAACATGCAATAAAGTCTTTTCCATCTCTACCAGGATTGAAATAAGTCTATGAAGAGGACAATAGAGTGAATGAAGCTTTGGAGCATCTCTGTTTTGTGGCACGAAGAAGACCTTGGCAGTCCCAACAACCAGGTACTATGCAAGAGCATACTTAACAATTATAGGCCCATGCACAATACCCAAAAGTAATTTGAATAAACCATTACCTTGGAAACAATGGCTACCCCAAGCTCAAAATAAATCTTGGCATGATCTAAAATCTTTAGCTTTGAGATGGATTAAAGAATTACATGTAAAATTGCATCTTAACCATGAAACTTAAAAGGAATGAACACAAGAAGAGAGAAGCAAATAAAATCATGCAAAGAAGACAAGAACTTGATAATGGAGTTCATCCAGGAGCGACTACGTCTTCGGGCCCTGCTCAATCAGTGGGGAGGCCCTCTTTCATTAACTGGAAAATAAATTGAAATTAAAAGCATCAATGCAAAATTACACCCTTATAACTCCATAACTGAAAGTGACAGAAAACTGGAGACATATGGTGAAGAAATAGACAATAACGTTGGATTCCTATCGTAGAGAGGTGTAGAACCCATATAAAATTCGTATGATTCTCGACATCATACAAATCGCTCTCTGAAATGACCTCGCTCATGGTTCTAGCTTCGATCGCCTGGGTGCACTTCTGAAGTGAATTGTTTAAATAAGTGAAGGTCGGGCAGACTCCATAAGGGAGCAGCTGGCCGAGGTGGTTGAGATCCAAATTTTGAGGGAGGGGGTCGGGCGGTCAAACTCGACCCCTCCAAAAAAAGGTGACATTTTTTTTTGATACCCGCAACATTCTTTTTAATAGAATGTTAGGTGGGGGGGACCCGCATCAGGCAGCCTGCCCCGCAACTCCCGCCGACGCTTTGTACATATATGACATGGTGGGTTGGGGCGGCGGGGTTGACAGCTCCCACCCCACCCTTATTACACTATTTCTATTGCAACGTGGCGTGGGTCCAACAGGGTCATGGCCGCTGGCCCATAACAATATTTAATTTTTCATATAGTTGGAGCAAGGGTGGGGGTCATGGCCTGCCCTTGCCTTTTCTTATTTTTTATTTTTTGTTTTTATTTTAACAAACCCATTTTTTTCCAATCTTATTGACTTTGACTGAAGGATTTCTTTTAATTGTCCCACGAAATTTCCCGGAATTCGTCCGGATCTTTCTTTTAAACCATGTCCTTAGCACATTTCACTGCTCGCTAGAGTGTCTTCTATAGTAAAACATGGACTCCTGTAGAAGTTTGCATTTTGCTTCTGAAACTCATCTAAAATGGCATCCAACTCATGGTTAAAATTATTTGATATTTTACAACACACCTAGAACAATGAATATGGAATTTAGAAGCAAAGATACCAAGTATATTCCTTGACTTAGTTTGCTATATAAATTGCCTTTTCCCAGATAATTAGGGTTTTCTATTTACATGTTTTATTTTTGTTGTTATTTTAGTTTCTTTTAATAGTAGAATAGATTTGCTTTTATTTGATCATAGATGATATTTTTTACCTCCTTTTTTTTTCAATTAGCATAGGTTTTCTTTTTTCCTTTCATTTCCTACGATTCAAAATTTTTCTTGTAGCATAGTAGAGTAAAACAATCTCTGAATAACTAGATATCACCTTAGTATTTTCACCCATATAAACAACAACAAAATAAAAGGATAATACATATTACTCACATAGTGTTAAACCCTCTTACTTCTGTACAAACCCCAGGTTGACAATTAGAGTTGAGACCCTTGGGAGTTGTGGCATTGTTGTTGCAATACTGAGGGCCATCACTTTTTGGTGCCTTTGTAGAGGAGGTGTTAAAGTAGGTGATATATTCTTACCTATTTTGTATATTATTTCTTTCATTTCACTTTTTAAAAAAACAACAAAACTTGCATTATAAATTCTTCATTTTGACAAATAAAAAAATTGCATTGTATTTTCATTGCAAAAAAAACTGTAAAAATAAAAAAGATATTATTTTCTTTTATGCCTCGAAGATTTAGCGATAAATCAGGAAAGTGCTTATAAAAAACCCCCACTTCCACTAGCATTCAACATATTTTTGATGACAGTGAGCTTCCAACCCCATCCATAGGGACTATTAAGGCCCTTTCAAGTGAGCAAGCAAGGATCTCTAGGAGCTTGCAAAAAGAGAAAGACTTTCACAACCCATCAATACCATGGTTGAAACTAGGCAACATGAATCATTCATATTCTCCATTAGAGAAACAAATGGAGAAGCCAAGATGAAAACCATTAATCCATATGTCCTTCCATACTTCTATCGTTTGACTACTGAAGATCCTGACACTTTTATGTTTGAGTTTGTTGTAGTTTGCAGAACTGATGACTACATAACAAATGAGTAGAAGCTCAAACTATTCCCTTCCACTCTTAAGGATGCAACACTTCGTTGGCTAATGATCCTAGAAGGGGATAACATCAATTCATGGGAGAAAATTTAACAAGCTTTCAACATTAAGTACCATGATTACTATAGAGAAAGAGACACGAGAGATGAAATTTTCATAATGACTCAAGGAGTAGATGAATCTCTAGAATATTTTGAGGAAATATGTTCGTTGAGTTACAAAAGAGCACAAAACTTTACTCTAGATCTAGATTCCTTGAAGTTAGTCTTACTATGGGGATTCAGAGAAGAACCAATGGAAACACTAAAACTACTAGCCAATGGGGACATATATAAGCTCAACTATGATGATATCAAAATGGTATTAAAAAATCATTCCAGAGCTGCTAGAAAAATAGATAGATTAAACAAAGGCTTAGTGAATCACTCTTCCTCCTCTGTAATTTTTAAGAGTGGGATATGAGGTATGCTAAATGTCTTAAAAACTGAGATCTTATACACCTTTTCCATGCAGATGGATACACTACATATAAAGAGGAAACAAGAAGAATCATAAAGGGAATTAGCTATATTTTTCCTTAAATGTTCTAAATTACATCCTAGGAATGAGTTTCCTTTATGTTTCATAGAAATATTTTTTTTATATGAACAAAATCACTCCACTAACAAATTTCCATCTTTATTAGGTTTGAAATTTTTATACCAAGGAGCAAAAGGGAGCATGGAGCAACTCTACCTTTTCAATAAAAAGAGACCAAAATCCCCTAGGAAGTTTCAACAAGGTATGAACTACCCCTATGATTTAAATAAAAATTATAATGCGCATATTCAACCTTGGTTTTCTCTTAATACTTCCCCCTAGTTTATGCCCACTCCATGGCCTTATCCACCCCAAAATGTTATTCCTCCTTTTCTTCCATATCCACACCAACCTCCTCAATGGGTTAATTCATATTCATGATGGAGACCTCAGGAAACCCAACCACGTACCTTGATGCCTACTCCTCCTCAACCACAAGTACCAAAAAATAATCTTCCAAAAAAACCTCAGATTCATGCCCAATCGAACCCAAATCCTAACAATAAGTAGGCTCAAACAATCGACAATGGAGAAAATATCTATCCAACTTATGATGTAGAGATTCAAGAGATAGCCTTAGGTATGTGAAGGTTCTTTTGGGTGCTCATCCACCTCCTCCAACATAAAATATAGCAATAGAGAAGGGAGATCCCATGCCTCAAGTCACCCAAACTAAGCCTCCCTATCTTGAATGGTTGACCACTCACAAAGCACACACCCTAGAAGAAGCTGAAATTCTGCGAGAGTTGAAAAAAATGTGTGTTAAAATCCCTCTCCTTTAAGCCATCAAGGATGTTACTATCTAAAATGAGATAATAAAAGAGGAACACCTTAGACATTTAGCCTAAAAATGCATGATAGAGTTTCACAAAAATAAACATAAGAACTCCTGAATTACATTCAACAAGTTCATGCACTGACATTACATAGCAATGAAGCCTTATTCAGAGCTACATAAAAATTTACACAAAGAAATTCTTTAATTTCATAGCTCTCAACTCAAAGCATCTTATTTACAATATAGAAAGAGGGAAAACTAAAGGTGAGACTTCAATTTTCCACCCTTGTAGACAAAATTAGTTATAAAAGTCATCCCGAAGCTAAATCCATGATCTAATGGGAAATTAGTTTCAGTAAACTTAGGAATAATCCATATTCAACCCATAGAGGTTAGGAAATACATATAACATTGGGTGGTTTATTAGCTAATTAAGCACAAGAAATTTCACAACATTGGGTGGTTTATCAACTATGTTAAGGACTCTAAGAGTGGTTTATCAACCCACCACAAGCACCCTGGGCGGTTTATTAGATCTCTCTCAGAAAACACCCATTTGCATGTGGCATATCAACCCTAGATAACATCATGAGTAGTTTCTCAACCAGTCCTTAGCAAACACTCATTCCCATTTCCTCTTGATCCTCTTTCTCTTCTGGTCACAATTCCCTCTTTCAGGGAATCACATTCCCTCAACTCATAGCTCTTTCTAGATTTACTCGTGAGCTTCACGAGGAAGAGGTCCAACCCCCACATTGTTGTGAATTTGCATTTTTATCATTTCCTCATGTGTCTTTCCATGTTCCTCTTGGAATCTTCCTCTTCTTTTTCTTATTGTTTGCATTATAAAATTAATTAATGGTGCTAGCTAACATCACCTAGGTTTATCTTTCCTCTTCCCTCTTAGAGCATGGACTGATGGTCCCACACTTAAAGCCATTACATAAAATATACTATTTTATAATATCAAGTATCATTACATTACAAAAATTAGGGGGAAAGCATACTAGGGGTGTCATAAAGGCACTTCCAACAATAACTAAACAATAGTAGCATAATTTCATCAAGGGGAAATATTCACCATATTTGGGGTAGTACAAGAGATAGTTGATGGGTCAAGAAATTAGCTCCTTTTGTCACTTTGCTATTTTAGTTTTAACCATTCTTAACTCTTAGAAGCCTTCATAACCATCCTTTTCTCATAGTTTTTATCACCATTTATACACATGCACTATTAGAGCTACAAAGGTTACAAGAAATATCTTAATGTGCTAGATATTCTACTGTTTTATATGTTTTATTTATAAAAACAAGCTACAATGTGGTTATTAAATTGATATAATATGTAGTTTCTTTATAAAACTATAGCAGGTTTGTTGATTGGAGCACCTCTAGTGATGGATTAGCCAAACCAAGCATTGGAGCATGTGGAAAAAAGCACCAATATGGTTACCCACCTATTGGATGCTCTAAAAAAGAAAACATGTCATCATTATCGAAAATTCAATTGTTATAGTCAAAGTGGTGAACAATTACATGGTATAGTGCAAAGGAATATCGTTGAACTATTGTGCCATTGCATCATGACAGAGCATTTAAATATCGTGATAAACCACAGTTGCATCTTTGTAGGATGAAGTGTTGGAGGAAAACATTTCGATGGCTAACATCTGATATTATAATTCATACACCATCTTACAACAAAATGATTTATATGCTTTCATTTTAGATTATATCATTAGAACTTATTCATCATATATAGTTTTCATTTGTAGCAAGAGTATTATGAGAATTGTTATTTTATAGAATTTATATATTGCAGTATAACTCAACAGAGCCAATGGACAAATTTGAATTGAAATTATTGTATGAACTCTTTATCTTTAATATAATTCACAAACCAAATGAGTTATATTATCGTTGTTTGGAATGCATCTGAGATTTTATTAGTAGTTAACTTTTGAATTTCCTTCAAATGTGTGCCACCGCTAGGAGGCCTCCCTTCTTCGAGGATGTGCGATGCTTTTTCATACGTTTTCCATAATGTTGTTTCCTTTGTTTTTCATAGCCTAGCTTAAATACTATGTTTTATACAACATTATAAATACCCTATTTTGTATAGCATAAAATAAGTACTTTTCTCATTCATATCCCACAACTCAAGTGCTTGAAAAAGAACTTAAAAAATAATTAAAATTTACAAGTAGTCAAGTGATCGCTTAGGTTTATTTGTAGTGTGAATTTCCATTTTATCAATGTGGATTTTAATTGTTTTTTGTGTGTCAATATGATGTAGGATGATCATGTTGAACTTTAGATTGAATAAATGTCAAATATTTTAAAGTTACAAATAATTCTATTCAAATAAATTAATAAAGTTTGTTGTTAAAAATCAGTTGAATTTCTATATGGAAAAGAGCGTCTATAAATGTTTCAGAACCATGATCACATTGAAATAGAATTGATGCAATTTATTTCATAGAATAGAATTCATTTGAATATAAATTTACATTTGATAGAATTCGAAGTTGAGTCCTTACATATATGTTTCTTTACACTTCGTATGTTAACAAACTCAGATAAATAATATTAAATTTTTTTAAAATTCTAGTACAGTTGAATTGATCAACATTTTTAACATTGTTGCCGGGGAAGTGTACATAGGATTTCACTTTTAATATACATTAATTTTAAATTAAAAAACTTTGGGAAAGGGGAAGTGGTAAGACAAGAGATGAGAACCTGTTGTATCTCAAGAAACAATCCCTTGGTTGTGGTAAGGAATCAATGCTTAAGACATTTTATAAATGTATGTCACAATTACGATATCAAATGGCCTATGTTTAACACCTTTGGAATCTAATTACTTAATACCCTCAATAATCTGATATATTGAAAGCCTTCACAATGCCATAAACTATTGACACTTAAATGAAATAAAAATAAGAACTATAAGAGAAACTCAAAATGATATGTTGAAGACACAGAATCTACCACTTTTAAGTTTCAGAGAAAATCATGGAGAGAGAGGAAACTCGAAATAATATGTTGTAAACACAAAATCTATTACTTTAAAGTTCCATCAGGAGTTTGCGAAAAGAGAAGAGATGAAGTGAAGGAGCGCAAATTAAGTTGATTTAACTCTTACTCACAGATGTAATTAAGAGACCGATTGCTACATTACTTCATTTCATTCAAAGAGGAATGAACACAAAGTGAAACTGGAAAGACATATCAAAATCAACAGGTGTAGGAAACTTGATCTTCTTTCATTAATTTCTCAGAAAATTCAGTACCAAATTAATAGTAATCCAAAGGTCCAAAACTCAGAACCTCTTTTCTTTATTTCTATATACTTAAATACATGATAGTGGTTTGTAACTCCTAAAATTCTTGAAACTATTCGACTACCTAAACTGTTAAGATTACTTATGCATTCATACTTGAGAAAAAAAATTAAAACTGGAAATATTGTTCATTTTGCTGAACCTAATTTTGTTGATGTGTCCTCCCGAAGTGCCAAGGTGTCCTTTCTGGTTATGATGTAGTGGCTGCACAGCTCCGTAACAACGCCTCAATGCCCAACTTGACCCATCTTTCATGCTCCCAATAGGGCCTCTATACGCTCTTCTACTCGACTCTGCCTATGCCCCTGTGCTTCAAACACGGTCAACCATTTCACCTACTACCCGACTCTGCCTCTTCTCCTTTGATCTACGTCAGGTCACTTACCTGAGTTCTTCTATCGTGTTCTGATTTCCTTCATTATCAAGGCGTTTCACTAACTTTACATTGTAGTCCTCCTTCTTTCCTCCGATGCGATTTAACACAAGAATGCCTTACCTCTTTATTTGAAGACCTTTGGAGTTTGCTTTTGAAACCACATCACATCCACCCAACATCGCACTTCGCATGCCATTGTTTTCAACTTTTCCTTGGCACTTATCTTCTAAGACCTTACATAGCATATGCGATCGAGTCCAACCGGCACGCACATTGCACTTCGCGACTTTAACATGAATCCCTTTGCGATATCTCTGAATCTTTACACCAGACGGTCCCACCGTCACTGCATATTGCACTTCGGCGAACTTAACTCTTACCTCTGCACTTATTCATTAAAACTTTCGATTTGCGACTTGCGATCGGGCCCCACCGCATCAGATATCGCACTTCGGTGATTATAACTCAAACCCTTTGCACTTGACTTTGAAAACTTATGATGTGTGGTATGCAGGCCAGGGCCACGTCATATGCCACGTTAGCTTGGCACGTCACCGCCACGTCATCTATGTCAACATGAACCAATTGCGATTAGTGGGGTCAGGGGTCGTGGCCACATCATCTACCTATCGCCACCGCCACATCATTGCCACGTGAGCTTGCTATATCATTCAGCCACACCATCGCATATCGCACTTCGCACCTAACATTTCCACACTTATTCTTTAACACTTGCAATTTGCGATTTGCGATCTGCCTCACCTCCACGCATATCGCACTTCGATGCTTTTAACATTTACTTCCCTTTTATATCCTTTGAAACTTGTGATTTACGTTTATGATGACCATTTTTCATCTCTCCGCTCCGCTCGCGCTTTGATCCCACCATCCATTTTTCCCTTTGCTACCTCTCGAAAACTCTTAAGTGTTTAAGGAAATGCGCTCTTTTTACGCCTTTTGGAAAATTAGATTGTTTACTCCACTGGTGGTAAACTTTCCCGAGCTTATCCTGGCCTCGCATTAATCCTCCCGAGCTTGTGAATGACACTTAACTTCGATTCGTTCATGCACAGCTCTCGATTGCACGCCCATCTGGTAGTCTTGAACTGTTCTGCACGTGAATGAGCTCGACTTGACCCACCTTCACATCTAATCATGTAATATTAATGTACCAATATATAAATCAAAATTCTTTTATGACACAAAATTTTACATTTTCTATCATATATGCTTTTTTGGTGTTTTGAAAAATATTTCAAAGGTAAATGCAAATGAGCCACAATAGAACCTATGATCACCATAGCGATTCTCCTAAACCTTGTTTTTTGCATTTATTTGTAGTCGCATAAGTTAGAATGCATGTATAGATAAAGAGATTTAAGAGGTATATTAATTAGAGGTAGAAATTAAATACTACAATCACCTACCACCCCCACTAGATCACATGGTGCTGTAAAAACCACATCACCACCCACATAACATATTCCCACTTTTCCAGGTAGAAGAAGGAATCCCGAGGTGAAAAGATATGAAATTAGAGCTAGAGAAGAACCAAATTCTTCAACAGAATTAGTTATCTTTCTCTCTCGTTCAACATGAGAACAACTTATTGTTCCAGACCTTGTGATACCTACTAAAGAAGAAGAAGAAGAAGAAGAAGAAGAAGGAATATTCTTTTGAAGGCCAATAATTGAAGAACCAATTGAAGGAAACCCTATTATTATAAGAACCATAATATTTAAGTTATGATGAATCAATAGCAGAAGGAAAAAGAGAGATAATACATCCTCCCAAAGGAATTAGAATGAAATAATATTGGGTGGAGGGAGAGGCAATAGAACGCTTGTTGGAGGTGTAAGAGGAGGAAGAAGGTTGTCTCCTGAAGAAGGAAGAGGAGGAAGAATAGGAGATGGAAATAATGATAATGAAGAAGATGCCTTTGGATTTCCTATTGATTACACAAATATTAATGTTAATATGAAAAGTATTTCTCCATCAATACATCCAAATTTTCATGGTATGTGAACAAGGAAAAATGTAAGGATGGAAGTTTATCTTAAAGTTTAGAAACCTTGGCGAATCTTACTAGTCCCTAATATGCATATTGTAAAATGTTTGGATATATTTTTGTAAAAATATTTAGATTTATAGTGATTTATATTAGTATATATAAAATTTTAGCGATTTTTAGGGTAAAATAATTTTATACTATAAAATGTGGGGTGAATCATTGTTGGAAAAATGGAAATCGACGAATTGTTTTTTTGGAAAAAACATGGAAAGTTAGCCCCCTATGAATATTAGCCCCTAAAATTTTCCCTATATGTGAACCAAGGACCCATAATTTTTTTTTGATTTTGACTTACTTTGTATAAGTTATGATTATTTACAAGATGCTCAAAAATTAATTTTTTTTCAACTACCTGAAAAGATGGCACCTTAAAATGGTTCATGGGATTAGGAACAATTTCTATAGGACCATGGGATGCATTGAAACAATTCCTTTTAGATAAATAGAAAGATGATTGCATTCAACATGATCTTAAAGAAGAAATTTTCAAAATGAGCCAAAGAGAGGATGAAAATATCGAATATTTTGTGGAAATATTGTTTACAACATTAAAAGGGAAAAGAAAGATAAATTAGTATTTGATACTTCAAAAACCATTTTACTTCGTGTAATTAGGGATGAATGGATGAATGGAATGGTAAAGGAGATGTATCACATATTTCATTTGAGGAAATTTGTGAATTATTTTATAAGAATATATCATGAGGAAGGGAAAAATATGGTAAAAATCGTCGAGACCCAACCATGGTTAGAGTAAGTAAATCTATATCTGATGCATATGTAGAGATGAACTCAAAAAATTGCTAGAAAGTTTTAACACTGATATTCTTGGAAATTTGAGGTAGAAAATTGATATGTTAAGAGTTTGAAATAAGAAAAAGGTTGAAAATGTTTCACTTACTATATTTTTTCCTAGGTATAGAAAGAAACATCCTTTGAGAGAATGTCCCTCAGCTAACATTGAGATATGTGTTTTTTATGCAGAGAAACATGCAATAAAGGCTTTTCCATCTCTACCAGGAATGAAATAAGTCTATGAAGAGGAAAATGGAGTGAATGAAGCTTTGGAACATCTCTATTTTGTGGCACGAAGAAGACCTTGGCTGTCCCAAAAACCAGGTACTATGCAAGAGCATACTTAACAATTCTATGCCCATGCACAATACCCAAAAGTAATTGGAATACACCATTACCTTTGCAACAATGGCTACCCCAAGCTCAAAATCAATCTTGGCATGATCCAAAATATTTAGCTTTGAGATGGATTAAAGAATTACATGTAAAATTGCATCTTAACCATGAAACTTAAAATGCATGAACATAAGAAGAGAGAAGCACATAAAATCATGCAAATAATACAGGAACTTGATAACGGAGTTCATCTAGGAGGGAATATGTATCCGGGCTCTCTCAATCAGTGGGGAGGCCCTCTTTCATTAACTGGAAAATAAAATGAAAGTACAAGAATCAATGCAAATTTACACCATTATACCTCCATAGCTGAATGTGACCGAAAATTGGAGACCTCTGATGAAGAAACAAACAACAATTTTGGATTCCTGTCATCGAGAGGTGCAAAATCCATATAAAACCTGCCTGATTCTGATGTTAGACAAATCTGGGCCCTCTAGAAATGAGCTCAGTTCATGGTTCCACCCCGTTCCTTGCAAGTCACTCAAGGTTCCACTCTGTCTCGATAAACGAGATGCTCTTGGCCTGCCTGGGCGCACTTCTGAATTGAATGGTTTAAATAAGTGAAGGTTGGGCGAACTCCCCAAGGGAGCCGCTGGCCGAGTTGGTTGAGATCCAAAGTTTGAGGGAAGGGGTCAGGCAGTAAAACCCTGCCCCCTCCAAAAAATGGTGAAATTTGTTTTGATATACCTGCAGCATTATTTTTAAAAGGTTTTTTTTTTTTGGGGGGGGGGGAGGGGGGTGCAGACCCGCATCGGGTGACCTACCCTGCAACTCTCGTCGATGCTTTGTACATATATGACATGGTGGGTTGGGGCGGTGGGGTTGACAGCCCCCGCCCAACCCTTATTACATTATTTCTGTTGCAATGTGGCGTGGGTCTGACAAGGTCATGGCCACCGACCCATAAAAATATTTAATTCTATCATATATTTGGAGCAAGGGCGGGGGTCATGGCCTACCCTTGTCTTTTTTTTATTATTTTTTATTTTAACAATCCCATTTTTTTCCAATCTTCTCTATTTGACCGAAGGAGTGCTTTTAATTGTCCCTCGAATTTTCCCGGAATTGGGCTGAACTGGCCAGAATCTGGCCACTGGACTTTGGAAAAAGTGCTGCCTTCTTAAGGCTGCCACCTCATCAAGTCAACCCAGAACTTTGACTAATTCTAACTTCTCCATATGGACTCGGAATTTAGTGTTGTCTACGTCGTTGGAATCAGAAAGACTAGATCTTCATCTTCACATTGAGTTTTCCACATTTGTGAAACTATGATTTTTGAGCCTTTGTACTTGGACTTATACGATCCTCCTGGATCATTCCTCCCCATTGTGGAGCTTTTGGACCACCAAAAGAATTAACACATTCAACACACTGCTTATTCGTTCAAAACCACACATTCAATCTCCTACACACAAATTTGGTACATCATTTGCAACCATGCACACACCCCACATGACTCAACAACCCCTCACTTGCCAAGAGTTTATAACACACACTCATTGGCCAAGGATTACATAACAACAGCCAATACCTCAACTACTCATAAGAAAAGGCCAAAAACATCATCGTTGCATTTTGAATCGATGGAAACACATCATCACTTTTACATTTAATTGCAATGTATGATTTACAACTGGGGAAAATTTTAAGGATGGAAGTTTATCTTAAAGTTTAACAACCTTGGCGAATCTTACCAGTCGCTAAAATCCAAATTTTAAAATGTTTGATGATAATTTTGTAAAAATGTTTAGATTTCTAATATTTTATATTAGATAATATATAATATTGGCGATTTTTAAGGTAAAATAATTTTATAATATAAAATTTGGGTGAATTTATTTTTAGAAAAATGGAAATTGGTGAATCTTTTTTTTGGAAAAAGAATGGAATATTATCCCACTTGCAAATATTAGCCCCTAAAATTTTCCCTGTTTACAACTGTGTCCATAACACTAATACCTATAAAAAAACAATCTTTTACTTAATAAAGTAAATGGGTCATCTCCCTGTGATGGATTTCCTATGGAATAGCTTCGAGGATTGGATTCTTCATGGGTGATTTTTGGTCCTCACGAGTTTGACATGCAGGTTTCTGGGGTTCATCTAGGTTGTGATAATTCTTCTTCCTCCATACTTTCCATATCCTCTTGGAACACTTTCCCCTGGTGTTCCTCTGATAAGTGTTCATGGAGCCCTCACTATCATTGGATTGTGAGGAAGTGATTTTATCATTTGTCGTTGGCTGGTCACTAGCTGTGTTGGAGCTTTCTCCCACTTCCCTCCTGGTGTATCCCAGTTCTGCATGACGTTGAAATTCCTCGACTTCGATGGGGTTTACAATGCCTTGGCCATTGATGCTGAGGCCCTTTCCCTGATACCCCATCTTCTTCAGCAGTTTTGATCCGATCCATGTAGTATGTTTTTGAAAAGCATTGAATTCATCATGAGGAAAAGTATATGAAATTGAATGGTTTCTTTTTACCTCAGGTTGGTTATGTCACAACTTTTCCAAGGCCTCATCCTTAGCTTGCCACTGGCATAGTAACCTTTGTTTTTCTTCCTTTGCTTCATGTAGGAGCCTCCTTAGCTCAATATTCTCTGCTTGGATGCTTTGGTTGATCTCCTCAAGTTCTTGGAGCCCTGTTGCAGTGAGTGTCTTTTTCATCTTTGGTACCATGTCTGTTGAAATTTTTGTTTCATTGCCTGAATCGGAACCCAAGTCTATGGGTCCTCCTGTTGCGATCCCAAAGGCTGCAAGCTTCATTTCATCGCTGGAATCAAACCCCAGTTCAATTGGTCTACCTCGTGCAAATCCTGCAGCTGCGACCTTCTCATCTTCCTCTGATTTAGAATCTTGGTTATACTACACGGTGTAGCGGTCTTCTGCTTCCCCTTTTTGGCATTCCTCTCAGGTCTCAACTCAGGGTGTAGCTTCCAACAACTTTCCTCGTAATGTCCCTCCTTCTCACAATGTGTACATGAGGGCTTTGCTCCCCTTCTCTTGGCTACTATAGTTCTTTTTGGGTGGTCATTTTTTTCATGTGTTCCCCTGCTTTCTAGATGCATGGCCTTCATGCTGGCCTCATCGATGGTAGGAGGCTCAAACAATAATAATGAATGTCTTATGTAATTATGCACAGAACCAATATACTTAGTTACAAATCTCTCATGAATATAATGGAATGCCCAAATTCAATGCTTGTTTTCTAAATTCTTCTGTGAATTCTTGTACACTTTGACCTCTACTTTGCCTTAGGTGTTGCCATTTCATTAATGCCTTTTTCTTATAACCCAAAGGGTAAAATTGGTTTCTCAATGCGAAACAAAATTTGACCATGAGGAGAAAAGGTTACCCAAATTTTGGCTTTCTTTCAATTTTCTCCCCCCACAAGCGGTGTCATTCGTCGAAGAGAAGCCAATCGGATCTTTGCCTCGTCCTCCTCGATCTCGTCGAATCCTACGGAGACCTCAATTTGCCTAACCCTGCTTTTAAGCTTTTCGTATTACTTTCACCACTATACGTGGGAAGATCAAATTTGACATCTAATTTAAAGAAAGGTTTCTTAGATGCATTTCGAATTCCCTACAATGATGGTGAGAAGAGGAAGAAGAGCTTTCACTCGTGGAAGGAGAAGGAGGTGGATCTCCTCCATCATCTCCATGCACCGAACGTCGTCCTTCCGAAGCATTCTCCCTCGCTCTCTAGTTTCTCAAGCCTTGAGAACAATTTCTAACCGATCCTACTTGTGTAGAATGTTTTGCGGAAGTTTAGCTCCTCCTCATTTCTAACATCGTCATCCATGTTTCTTCTTCGATGCGCACATCCCGCTTTGGGATCAAAAGACTTAGTTTCCCTTTAGCTGTTTCGGTTAGCATACAAACATGCAATTCACATATACAAAGACCTACTCGATACCACTTGCTCCGAAATATTTAGCTTTGAGATGGATTATAGAATTACATGTAAAATTACATCTTAACCATGAAACTTAAAAGGCATGAACATAAGAAGAGAGAAGCACATAAAATCATGCAAAGAAGATAAGAACTTGATAACGAGTTGTCCCGGAGGGACTACATCTCCGGCGCCGCTCAATCGCTGGGAGGCTCTTTCATTAAGTGGCAAAAAAATGAAAGTACAAGCATCAATGCAAAATTATACCCTTATACCTCCATAGTTGAAAGTGACCGAAAATTGGAGACCTCTCGATGAAGAAACGAACAACATTGAATTCCTATCGCGAGAGGTGCAAAATCCATATAAAATTTTTCCGATTTCGACATTAGAAAATCAGCCCTCCGGAAATGAGCTCGGTTCATGGTTCCGTGCCCCCTTTTGCAAGGTGCTCAAGATTCCACTTTGTCTCAATAAACGTGCCGCTCCTCGCTGCTTGGGCGCATGAAGTGAATGGTTTAAATAAGTGAAGGTTGGCGGACTACCCAAGGAGCCGCTAGTCGAGTTAGTTGAGATCCAATGTTTGAGGGAGGGGGTTGGGTGGTCAAACCCCGCCCCCTCCAAAAAAAAGGTGACATTTGTTTTGATATACACGCAACGGTGTTTTTAATAGAAGGTTTGGGGGGGGCGACCGCATTGGGCGGCCCGCCCCCCTCTCGTCGGCTTTGTACATATCTGACATGGTGGGTTGGGGCGGCAAGGTTGACAGCCCCCGCACCACTCTTATTACACTATTTCTGTTGCAATGTGGCGTGGGTCCGATGGGGTCATGGCCGTCAGCCCATAACAATATTTAATTATTTCATATAGCTAGAGCAAGGGTGGGGGTCATGGCCCGCCCTTGCCTTTTTTAGTTTTCTTTTGCTTTTATTTTAACAAACCCATTTTTTTCCAATCTTCTCGATTTTGACCGAAGGAGTGCTTTTAATTATCCCACGAATTTTCCTGGAATCTAGCCACTGGACTTTGGCAAAATGATGCCTCCTTAAGGCTACCACCTCATCAATTCAACCTAGAACTTTGATTGCTTCTAACTTCTCCACATAGACTTAGAATTGAGTGTTGTCTGCGCTGTTGGAATCAGAAAGACGAGATCTTTATCTTGACACCAGATTTTACCACATATCTGACACTTTGATTATTGAGAATTTGTACTTAAGCAACTTGTACATGGACCTGTACGATCCTCCTGGATCATGGCAATAAGGTTTCCCAAGAGAATATGGGGAAAGTCATCCTAAATATTATCTGTCATATCCTCAATATCCCCAATATCTGCAATATCAACCCGAACAACCATACAAACCTCCTCCACCACAACAACAACCACAATTGAAATCTACTCAAACTCTCCAATTACCTTCTACACAACCACCTCAAATATCTACCCAATTGCCTGCAAAACCACTTCCAAATCCAAATAATAAAGCATAACTCAACCCACTTACAATGTTGAGGTAAAAAAATTTCAAACATATATCATTGCTCCTCTTGATCTAAATGACATTCATCTTAGAATAGGAAGAGTATTACAAAAATATTCCCATGCAATCATCAAAGAACAAAAAGAGGAAGAAATTCCTAATAAAACAGATGAAACAATAATAAGACAACCTTTTCCTACTCCTCTAGCGTAAAAGCCCTCTACATCTTCTCAAAATCCTCCTTTTTTGAAAGGATTAAAAAAATGTATGTATTAAGGATATAAGAAAGGAGTTGATTTTATCATATTATGATATTCTAGATGAGTTATGAAATATTTGTGTTAAAATTATATTGTTGGAAGCAATAAATGATATTCCCATATATGTAGCAAAAATAAAATAACTATGCATTAAAAAGCTGGGAAGAAAAAGAAAAATTTCTGAGGTGTGTTGTGACGCTTTTATGTGCTATTTTGGTGTGTTATATGCCTTTGTATGGGCCACAAGACAGTGTTGTAGGTATAACACCGAGGAGGTTATTTGTAGGTCCATGAAACCTTGTAAGGGTCTCCTCACTGAGCCACAACTATTGAAGAGCAAAGGCATTCTCCTTGAGTTTGGGGAAGATTCATCTTATTGTTGTGAGCAGGGTGTTGTAGGGTGTGGTTGAGGAGGAGCCTTGTGCCCTAACACTGTGTTTTGAAGGTTAGAAGGACAAAAAAACAGGTGAAAAACTAGCTGGAGAAGTTAACACAGGTCTATAGAATAGGTTTAGGGCAGTTGGTGTGCCCTAACCAGTCTTCTAGAATGCACATAATCAAGTCAAGGTCGCAGCAAAGGAGTTGCAAATGACATCGTGTTTGATTATTGGATGCTAGAGGATTGAGTGTCCAAGGAGAGGATAGATTGTAAAAGTATGTTAGCAGCAAAGAGGTAGGGTATTCATAGGTGTTGGATTCCATAACCGGGAGCAGATGCTACAACAAGGATTGGTCTCTCGTGGTCTAGTGGAGGGAAACGTGGGCATGGACCAAGTGTAGACACTAGATTGAAAATTTATGGTAGCAGATGCTACAACAAGCATTGGTCACTCGTGGTCTAGTGGAGGGAAGCGTGGGCATGGACCAAGTGCAGACACTAGATTGAAAATTTATGGTATTTTGGAGGGCAACGTGATAATGCGCAACTTGGATCCTAGTGTGCACTATCTTGATGGACTTACGTGGTTACTAGAGTGGCAGAAGAAGAGCTCAGAGTCTAATCATCTAGGAGCAACTTGAGTAGCCTAGAATTGTCGTGGAGGACATCTATAACAGAAGATGGGCAATCCTCCCAGCTCGTTTTCATTATGGGATATGAACATCTCGCAGTGATAAGTGGCAACCATCCTTGTTAGTCTTCATTAAAGCAGTGCAGGAAAAGTAAGGATTTCAAGGACTAACTCCCCTATGTTAGTCTTCATTAAAGTAGTGCAGGAAAAGTAAGGGATTTCATCGACTAACTCGTAAGCCTGTGGATATATATTGTGTTTTCCGGTGTAAGATTTTGCATATCCTGGGTATGTTTGAGAGCTTTGCTCAATGCTTCATTTCGAAATAGTACATACAAAACACAGCAGCAAGTAGCAGTGCTGATTATTAATTTCAATAATGAAAAGAATGAAGAGGAACCAAGTACCCACTGTGCAAGGGGTTTGGGCTTCAAAGTGGAAATCCTCGAGACCCTTTCACGGACCAGGGTGTTGTTGGGTCCTTATTCCCAAGAGAACAGTCTAACCGGTGATTCATCAGAAACAAGGGGCAACCGAAGTTAGGTTATGACATAGAGGGCTGTTTGGTGAGACAACCAGACATGGAGATAAGAAATACCCTCGTTTTGGGGAGAATACAACCACTGTATTCCAGCATGCATATCGGTTGTAACATCAGTCCTTGGCAGAGGAAAGTTCTGCAGCAACTCTGTGACTAGTATATTTAAACAATTCCTCCGATGCTCATTGAAGTAGAAACCAATAAACCCTAGCTTTCAACTATCCTTGGCTCTGGGATGGATCCCCTTGCTCAATGCGAAAATTTCTACCATCATCTGGACTCGGTGGAATGACCTTCTTGCCTTTGCTCAAGAGACTTTTGAATGAACGGAGACGAATGCCGGGGGATTTAAGTGATTGCCCAGTTGGCGAAAATATCTGTTGGTCATCGCTGCAGAGTAGCCTGGGAGAAGAAAAAATGTCCATTCTTCGGGGTATATCTATGATGATTTTGTCGAGGGTTTTACGAGAATTCGATGTCGCCGATTGGTCGAAGACCGCGGAGTTCGACACTGAAGAAACCCTCTTTTGGGTTGCCCTGAAAAGCATGTGGGTGGGATAAGTTGGAGACTGCATAACCTCTTCATGTCTGCACGAACGGCAGATGTCGGGTTCCATGAAAATCGATGCGTTGCCCTCTGAAACAGTGGGCAGAGACACCTGATGGTTGGTTTCAGAGGCGTCTCCCGACGGTGTCTCCTCGTTGCCTACTAGAACCACGACAGAATCGGCAGCTGTGTCGGGCAAGGCACTGGTTCGACACAGCGGGCAAGTCGAGTGCGATTGCAGCCACATGTCGATGCAATCGATGTGGAAGCTGTGCTGGCATTTGGGGAGCAATCTCGCCTTCTCCTTCTCCTCAAATTCGCACAAACAGACAGCGCATTCAAGACCCTCTTTGTGATTCTCCGACTGATACACGAACACGGGAAGCGCTTCTATTGCCGACTTGGTGAGGCCGACTCTTTGGAGTCTCTGGGGATCCTGCTGTTCAACAAATTCAAGAGGACGGCGGCGTCGGAAAGAGCCCCTGCGCCACAAGAAGTAGCGCGAGTAGATCTGTAAACCGAAAACGAAGAAAACGACAACGAACAGAAATAGAATGGCCATAATCATGATTTTTCTGGCAATGACCATTGCCGTCGAGTAATTCGCTGCATTGCCCCCATAATAGTTATTGTTCCTGTTGAAGCTATTGTCAGAATCCATGGACAGATCCGAACTCGACATTGAAAGCTTTCTCGATGATTGCTGTGACTCTGTAATGCTCGAGCCGATTCAGAGACCCCCTTATATGCAAAAGAACATGCGATGAGCAGGGTAGCCCAAGGCGTCTGGAGCCAGTAGGTATGAGAAAGCGGAGGGAAATTCCACGAAGGCGGCTGCGAGCCGCATGACATTTACCATTCTTTTTCTTCGATCCCCGCGGACCGATGATGATGGTCGTATCTTCCTGGAAACCAAAATCGAATTCTGACTATTCGATTTCGCTGCCCACATTACCGCACTACAATGCGAATCGCGATTCGCCGCAACTTCCAGCTGTGATGTTCGACGTGGTTAGTTAATTCGTCACCAGTGAGGTAAGGGATATTATTTTAATATTTTTGGATGGTGTCTTTTGGCCGTGTAGTCTATGCGTTTTTATCGTTATTTTTATTTAGGTAACAAGCAAATGGTATTGTTTAAAATGTGTTTTTTTATAATATAGGTTAATGTTTTTGTATTTTTAGTTAGTTTGTATTGAAGAGAGTTTTGGAGTCCTGTTTAGAGAATTATTTAATCAATGTTTTCTGTCTATGTATCACAACACATTATCGCATAAGAATTAGCTTATCAATATGTTTTTTTTTTTTTAACTATTTTTGAATTTATAAATTATATTTATTTAATTAAAAATGAAAATTTTTAAGATGCAAATTTATATTTTAATGTAAAATTTCAAGAAAAAATTATACAAGGTAAATATGGAATTTAGATGAATCACTTTTCATATATTATATTTTTTTTTTGAACAAATACATACTCTTAAACATTAAAATGTTAAAATGATTATTATTTCAGATCATATATATATTTCATTTTATTTTTATTTAATCAAATTAAAATGCTTACCAACTTAAAAATATATTGCATCTTTTTCATATTAAATTGGAGAGCTTCTCTACCCAAAATAATTAATTATTATAAAAAAAGCAATACATTTATTATTATAAAAAATGAAACGATTCAAATGCATAAATAAATTTCAAAATTATACCTAAATTAAAAAAAAAAAAAATCAACTCAAAATTATTACTTAAAAAATTAAAAACATCACAATTAAAGAGCTTCTCTACCCAAAATAATTAATTACTCTAAAAAAGCAATACATTTATTATTATAAAAAATGAAACGATTGAAATGCATAAATAAATTTCAAAATTATACTTAAATAAAAAAAAAAATGAACTCAAAATTATTACTTAAAAAGTTAAAAACATCACAATTAAACTATTGGATGTATATATTGGTCAACTCAACGAAACTCCCAGGATACGTTCTCATGATGTTGACATTCCTGAGCGCACTCCTCATTATTTCAGACAACCAATGTTTTCATTGCTATTCGCTCATTAATGCGGTGACAGATACACTGCCTATCGTTAGATTTAAAATTGTTTAAATCTAACAATGAGCAAGTGTATCTATACACGATAATCTTGATAGCAGTGGAAATAGCTTCACCTTTATTTCAAGCCGACTCTGATATTTTCTTACGAAATGTTATATTGAACAATGGCACACGATTTTGAACTAAATTTTTGTGCTGAGAGTCACACAAGTGTGAGCCTTCGGCGATATGTCTTAGGTGAACCTTGGGACCGTGTATTTAATGAGGTCCTTGTTTGATGTAAATGTTGGATCCGGACTCAAGTTTCCTTTCTTTTTCCTATATATATATATATTTTTTTTTGTGGCGGTCATTATTCCACTTAATCAAAGTTTTGCTTATCTTTTATTTTTAAGAGATTTAATAATTTGGGTAGATAAAAATTTGAAATTTTATTTTTTATAATTTTGGTTGTATTTAAAATAAATTCTAAGTAAATAAGTAAAATAATGTGAGTGTTTAGATATGGAGTATATTTTAAAACTGTTTAGGTCACAATTAAGTGAGACATCAAATGTCATTATTCCACTTAATCAAAGTTTTGCTTATCTTTTATTTTTAAGAGATTTAATAATTTGGGTAGATAAAAATTTGAAATTTTATTTTTTATAATTTTGGTTGTATTTAAAATAAATTCTAAGTAAATAAGTAAAATAATGTGAGTGTTTAGATATGGAGTATATTTTAAAACTGTTTAGGTCACAATTAAGTGAGACATCAAATTGGTGTATGAGACTCTTTTGTTTTCTAGAAGGCATATATACTCTACCATTCTCTAGTTTTGAACCTATGACCTCTTAGGAAAAAACACATGCTCTTAACCATTAGGGCCACTCAAGTTGTATATCCAAGTGGATATTATTTAATGGTAGCATTCAATGCTACATATCCAAGTGGATAGTTTTCTCCCTAGTTGTGTTAAATAAGAACTCATATAGTATTTTCCCTAGTTGTGTTAAATAGGAACTCTTATTGTGCATGGTGGAATTCACTCTCTTTGGATAAACATTTCTCAAATATGTGTGGATGGACTTTTCAATCTTGGCGATAATAATTTAGTCTTCTATATTAAATCAAATAACTTCACAATTATTTGGGAACTTTCACTTTGTTTCATGACTATTTGAGAACTTTGAGAGGTAATGTCACATTGCATAGTATTTAAATGGAACTCTTATGGTGTATGATGGAATTCACTTTCTTGTGTGGATGACTTTTTTAATCTTGGTGATAATTTCACCTTGTGTACATCAAAGAACTTCACAACTATTTAGCAACTTTTAACTTGTTTCACTATTTGAGAACTTTGTTTCAAAGTATACAAATGTTATCAAGACAAGAGAGAGGAAATTGTTATAAGTGTTTGAAGATGTTATGATTTTATATTGTCTTTACACTCAATCACTCACTCACCTAATTTAATGAATACAAATATCAACAATTTTATAAGTTTTTATAGACTATACATCTTTGATTAAGGGGCATCTAAGAAAAATTGAAGTTTCAATGTAGCTAGTGCAAGAAGAAAGCATGATAAAAGAAATATAGTAGAAAAGCATGAGCATGAAAATATAATGCAATAATGATTTAAACAAAATGATTGATATTCAATGCATTGTAAAAACTATGTTGTAGATTTGCAACTACTCATGAAGTTTTAATCAAAATCATAAGACACAAACCTACTCTATTTCTTTGTAGACATTAATTCACAATTTAGAACAAAAATTTTAGACATGCAATAAGAAAGCACACACATGCAAATGGTATTTCTCCTAGAGAAAACAATTTGGCAAAAACCCCAATTCTTGCTTGCATTAAATCATATGAATAGAGATGTTTTACAATTTCTTTGCTCAACTGAGCACAATTTGCAAGTGCACAACCTATCTCTCTACTCACTGAAAGGCTCTGACCCAGACTTAGTCAATTTTTTCCTCTGCTTGAGCTCTTATTTCCTTGTGTTGTTCCTTGAGAAATTAGGCCCTTATTCTTTAGGGATTTCTCTAAAATGGATTGCACAATTGCTTAGGTTAATCATCTTATTACATGCAACACCTGTACACTCAAGACTAGTCTACAAATGATGTTACACTGCCTTGGAGTCTCCACCAATCCCAAAGAACACAAATTCTCTGCATGCACTAGCTATTTTGGGTTGACTAATCAGTTAATTAGATGATCATTAAGCTTGATTGAAGTCCCATTGCACAACTAACCCTCCACTAGTTCCTCCAACAGTTAAACTAGTTTAATTGAAAACAACCTTAGATATCTAACCTTGATTGCTACAAATTAGAAATCACACATGCTTAACTGAACTCTAACTCCTCTAACTCGAATTTACTGGGCAAACTGGGTGACACAAGCCATGTCACACAAGTTAATTGCATCCAACTTGTCTTTTGACATGGAAATTTGAATTTTATCAATTTAATGAAGGAAAAATCAAATTGAGAATTTATTGCTACATTTTTCAACATGCATAACCTCTCACACACCCGAGAATGTTCATGCATAACTTCAATATCCTCCAACTAAACCATCCATATTTTTTTAAGTTCCTTTTATAGGTTAAGGGGTGGTTCCATTTGTGGCCTACTATAATTATTTATTGGTAATGTTGAATCATAGTGCTTCAAAACGTCAATAACATTTGGTGCAAACAACACCATGCATGCCAAGTTACATCTTTCATATGCATACTTTAATGGTTTGTGTGTGCACACTTCAATGGCTTGGGTAAGCAAAATTTAGTAGCCTATGTACACGTTCAAACAATTAATCTAGGTGGATATTGGTGGCCACTCACCTATTCTACCTAGATCTCCAATGGGTTTCATATTTTTCCTTGATTATAGCAGCATTTACTATTTTTAGTCGTTTGTCGTGTCCTGAACTTCCTGAGTTGTTTTGACCCCTAAATGACATTTTTTTAGGTCCGCAACAGGATTGTAGTCATAAGAAAGGGCCTACGACAAATCCTGTAATACTCAGAGAGATCTTTCCAATGAGGTATCATATGCGCCAAACTAAGATCATATGACCAAATTATGACCCCGGGAAGTTTGTTTCCCAACTAACCCCAATAGGCCCCACAAACTCTTGGCATTCCATCTCCTGGGGTTATGGTTTTTCTCTTGTTGTTAAATAATAAAAAGGCCCTTGAGCCTCATTGTAACATGTTTCAGGGGAATGTAGCCACCACATCTCTTCTTAGAGATAAGCTACCATCAGCTGAGCTAGTTTATTTCCATTCTTCTTGTAAGCACATTTCAGTTCTTTAATATTGATAAAAATAATTTTTATTTCTACTTCATCTCTATGTTTATGTTTATATTTTTATTCTGTTGCATTCCTTCATAAATATAAATCAGTGGTATCAGAGCGGTCTGATCTTTCTTTTTTTTTCTTTGCAAGTCCCCAACGAGGTCAGGGTATAAGGAGTTAAAGCTCGAACTAGTTGAAATTTTGGAATACTAGTCTCTCAAACCCCAACGACCTCCCATGGCGGAAGAAAATAAATATGAGGGAGCAGGAGACCCTTTCAAAATATTGCTCGAAGAAGCCCTCGATTGCTAGAGGAACACAATGATGGATAAATTCGCCCAAATCCTACGACGACTACCCACAGGCAACACATCTTCATCCAATAGCCACTCTGGAGACACCACTCCCTTTAAGGTACAAGTTAACTCTGGCATTCCCTTATTTGAAGGATAGATAAATGAAAACATCGTAGATAGATGGTTAAATCTGTTGGAATGATATTTTTTGGTTCATGATTTTTCCAATCAGAAAAGATTATTTTTTCACTTCTCAAAGTCGCCCCCAATGTCAAGGACTAGTGGGAAACCTACTGTGAATAAAGGGATGAGAGAGAATCCTCAATATTTTCAACCACACCCACCTGGAATTATTTCTGAGATGCCATCAATAAACAATATTACCCAGTGGGGAGTTATGAGGACAAGTACATACAATGGACGACGTTGCAACAACAAAGGGATCAAGATGTGCACGAGTTGACGAATATTTTCCATACCCTACGCACAAAGTTGGGTATCAAATATTCGAAAAAATATCTGGTGCTCAAGCACCGTAGGTGCTTGCACAAATACCTTTAGGAGGAAATGGAGTTCATGGACATCTCCTCGCTTGGTGCAACATTCTGCTATGTTGCCAAGAAGTAGCAGAAATTCAAGTAGAAAAAGCGAGACTTTGGATCTGCGAAGCCAAAGCAAAGAAAAGGTGCCCCCAATCCATAGAGAAAAGGGCAGAGTTAGGCTGCAAACCCCCAGGAAAACTCCTCGAAGTTACAAGCCAAGAACAACAGGAAGGCGAAGAAGGACACCAGAAAGTGGTGCGAGTTCCATAAAAATCCCACTCACAATACAAATGAGTGTTGCACAAAGTAGGCACTGGTGGACGAGCTGAAAGACTCAACGACTAATTCATGCTCTGATTCTGAGACAGAACCATGTTAGTGTGAATTCTAATCGCAAGTGTATGAAAAAAGCTCACTTTAGTTGTGCATAACAAACAACCCTAACATCAAAGATGGTTGTCAATTTCCTTAGATCTGCAGTTAGTGATCAGAATAAATGCTACAGAAATCCAGATCTATGCAGTTAAAGACATTAAACAACAAATAAAATCAAAAGTTGCTCCATGCATCCAATAGACAAGACAAGAATGTTTTTAAATAATTTTGTATTTATGACACCTGGGAAGGGAACATAGAAAGATGTTACCAGTCCCCCTCAATGGTATGGGTTCTTGTACGTCTTTAGCACTTTAGATCTAAGATCTCTCTCTCTTGATGGTGTATAAAACCCAGACAAAAATTGAACTCAAGGGGTGCTCACAAGCAAAAAGGTAGAAAAATATGACAATGATGGAGGATCAAAGTCAAACCAAAAGTATAGATCCAGAGCGATCTTTAGGTTACAAAAGGTAGTGAATGAATGCAAAAACCCTTCTATTTATAACAAAATACCGAGTTAGTCTAGATATTGGTGCATAATTAAAATATTATTAATCAAATCTAGATCCAAATTTTATGGAATATTTTGTTATTTTTGTTGGAGGGAAAAATAATTTGAATTTGGTCAAATCCCTTTATTTGTAAATAATAAATAAATAAATGATTTATTTATTATTTTAAGAGTGTGGTTGAGTAATAATTAAATAAATAATAATTTATTCAATTATTTATAAATGATTTAGTCAAATTTAACAAGGAATATTATTTAAATAATGTTTAAAATAATTATTCCAAGAAAATAATAAGATAAATAGTGATTTATCTAATTAATTTTCCTGTTTTGGGTTAAATATGACCAGGAATATTAATTAAACTGTTGTTTAATTAATTATCCCTTGAGGAAAATCAAACAAATAAGGATTTACTCAATTTTTCCTCATGGGGTTTCCTATTTAGACCATAAATAACTTAATAAATTATGGATTACTAAGTTATTTTTCATAGCGAAAGCAATTTTACTAGGGTAAAATTGGTCTTACATGGTGTACTTTGGTCCATCTAATAGTAACATGTTAGATGACCAAAAATCGGTGTAACAGATTTCCCCCCAGCATGCGAGCATTAGGAGCTAGTTGTATGACCGAAGTACGTTGTAAGAACTCAATCACGAGACACCGAAGAGGGAGTCAAAGAGAGAGAAATATAAGGTAGACTAAAGTGCTAGAGGACAAGACCCTGAGGATGCAAGACTTACAGATGCGACAAGTCTCTTTTATGAGTGAGTACCTGTTCTACATGAGGCGGGGGAGATATACCTATGCCCGCCGAGATAACAAAGTACAAAGAATAATACGTCCAATAAACAAGGATTTGAACTATATAGTACATGCTAGCAGAAACATGGCCAGATAAAAACATGAAAATGGATCCCACATACATACTATGCCTCGGACAAAAACCAGGTTTTATACAATAATATTTGAGTACATGAGATACAAATACAACCAAAGAGGCCCTGTAAAATAGGAAAGGGATCTGAAAATATGAATGATACATGCAAACTATAGAGGTGCTGCAAGTGGCTGAGGCCAGAACCATCAAATCTATGGAGCTGCATCCAAGGATGTAGTAGAGAATTCAACTGGGTATGTGGGGGGCTACCTGAAAGGCCACCCCCTCATGAGGTCTGAACCATCTCAAACACACTCGGGAATCACTGGTATAATCTGCTGCATCACTGAACTATCAACTATATGGATCTTGATCATGCCATAAGGAGCTAGAGCTGAGAAAAAATCAAGTCAAAGGGAAATAAAGAGTCCCTTTTCCTGATCTGAGGCACCGAACAAGAGTGGAAGCTGGAACCAAGGTATACTTCCCTCTAGACTTGTCTTCTGGAATGAATAAGATGATGTTGACAAAAGGAGGTCTGCCATAGGTGAGGCAATAAGGGATCCTCAACTAAGGCACAAGGGATAATAGTAGAGCGATTGATAAACTGACACCATGGATGATGGTGGAATGGGAGGTACTGAGTAGCGGGCTGACGACTTCCCTTGTTAAAGCATAAAGGGCATGGATGACTTGGCAGCAACTAACTCGACATCGAAGGGGATATGGGACAGTATTACTAGAAGCCAAAATGTGCGACACGAGAGAGGAACAAAGCAATGACGGATGGAGGAATATAGTGGGATACAAATGGACTCAGGATAGACTCCATGGATGCAATGATGACTCAAGTCGGATGCTTTAACGAGGGCGACTCGGTGATGCTGCCACACAGAACAGGCCCGATGGGGACCATAAAAACATGAGTATAAGATGGGTACTCACGACGAAAATCAACACGAGCATGGACAAGTATAAAGGAAAAGTGGTGCCCCAAGTAAAAGTGTTGCAAGTGAAGAAATTTGATTTTGAGGAGTGGCGAAGTGACCCTTCTTGGAAAAAGAGTAATGGGAATTAGTATCGAATGTAATGTTCCTGTTTAAGGATATTAAATAAACACAGCAAATGGTACAGCGATGGAATGACTCATAAGCGAACATTCACAGCACATAAAATAATAGGACTGCTCATGCATAGACATACGTTAAACAGCGAAAATCTGAGCCATTTTATTATGCTGGGAATTTACATGGAAATACAATACATATGCAGGTGAAAGCACCCGAAACTTGCCCACGGCAAAACAAGAGGGAATTCAAGAAATAACAGGGGCACTGCGGTGCATCGTTCCGCGTACAGGTGACGGGGATGCACTGCTGCGTGCTGCTGAGATGCTGCGGCTGGAAAGGATCCACCCAGGCGCTCTTGATTCTGCTTTAGACCCGAAACCTCCAAAATGGCAATAACACAGAGTTCTCACGAGATGAGCTGCGATCTTCCCACACTGTCTGCGCCGTCACTCCCAACGCGGCTCTGTAACGATCTCCAAACCCGATCCTCTGACGAAACAATGGTAGAACGGCCTCACCCGAGCAGGCACTCGAAGTCCCCCGGGGCTGAGGTTGAGATCTCCGCTCGGAGACACTCGGCGCACTGAACAGTGCTGCAGACCTGCTAAACAGCCGGCGTGCTCAAGTCTTAGCGACCAGATTCAATTTCATAAAATTCAACAGTGACCAAAAATGAGGAAGCCATCTCCCCTTTGTACTCGGCCCTCCTCTCAAGCCCCGAGCTCCCTCCTTTCCCGCGCAGCTAACATCCTCCTTTCTTGCGTAGTCCCCTCGGTCCTCACACTGCCAGCTTTAGCCTGCGTACTTGCCTTCGTGCGCTCGGGTGAGTCCACGACCCGCTCACGGTTGTTGGCAACTTACTAGAGGCGGAAAAATTGATCCGGTTTGATATTCCGATTAGCTATTTGCTAATTGGGAATATTACAGTCTCCCCTGGCAAAATGTTGCTTGACCCCAAGCAACTGTAGTGATGGGTGCTGCAAGATCTTTTCTCCCTCCCATGTAGCATCCTCATCCGGCAAGTTCTTCCACCTTACCAAGAACTCCCAGACCGTTCTATTCCGCAGCTGCTTCTCTCTGACATCAATGATGGCTTCCGGCTACAACACCAAATGCCCTTCGTCATCTGTGGGCGGAAGCTCCTCCGTCACTGTCACCTGTGATCCCAAAGCTTTCTTCAGGCACGACACATGGAAAATGTTATGAATTTTGCTGCCTTGGGGTAGCTCCAACTCATAAGCAACTTGTCCCACTCGGCGTATCACCCGGTAAGGTCCATAAAAGCGGGGCTTGAGCTTTTCCACCCCCTTCCGCTTCAGAGTAGACTGGCGGTATGGCTGTAGGCGCAGGTAGACCAAATCCCCTACTTCGAACTGCCTCTCCACCCGACCCTTGTCGGCATACAACTTCTGCTGATTCTGCACAGTGGCGATATTATCCTTGAGAGCCCGGAGGATGTCCTGACTTTCCTAGATCCAATCCTTGGCTCTCGGAGCCTTGCAGGCACCAAACACAACATCAACAAAAGACATATCATGATAGCCATATAGTGCATAAAATGGGGACATTCCGATGGACATGTGATATGTGGTGTTATAGCAATACTCCCCCAGGTGCAGCCACTTCAGCCATGCTCTTTGCTGCCCGCTGACATAATTTCGCAAGTAGCCTTCCAGCCACTTGTTAACACTCTCTGTCTACCCATCAGTCTGGGGGTGGTAGCTGGTGCTTGGCGTCAACTCCGCCCCCACCAACCGAAAGAGTTCCTGCCAAAACCCGCCCATGAAGCGGCTGTCCCGGTCACTGACAATGGTCTTGGGAAGACCGCGCAACCTGAAGATGTCCTTAAAAAACAATTCTGCCACCTGCGCGGCGGTATAGTGTGCGGATATGGCAAAGAAATGTGCGTACTTTGTCAGCCGATCAACGACAACAAATATGCTATCCTTGCCCTGCACTACGGGCAATCCTGTGATGAAATCCATAGAAATACTTTCCCACTTCCCCTCGGGAATGGGAAGAGGCTGCAACAGTCCTGCTGGATGGTTTGTTTCCCCCTTGTTGCGCTGGCAGACTTCGCACTCCTTAACATGCTGGAGTACGTCCCCTTTGAGGCCTTTCCACGCGAACCTCTCCCGGATGGTCCTGTAGGTCTTGAAAAACCCCTGATGTCCGGCTAACGGTGAATTATGAGTCACTTGAAGTATTTTCTTCTTGAGCTGGGAGCCCACAGTCAGGAAGATCCTGTCTCGGTAATAGATAATCTCATCTATCACCCTGTACTTATCGTCCACCACCTGACCATCCAAAATCTCACAAGCGAACTTGTCCTTGGAGTACTCCACCAGGAGTTGGGCCCTCCAATCCGCCTCCCAACTCATCGGGGACAATGTAACTGGTCTACGTGAAAGTGCATCAGCTACCACATTGTTTTTCCCCCTAACATACTCGATGTCGAAATCATAAGCCTGAATTTTTCTGATCCACCTTTGCTGCCTCTCCTGAAGCTGCTTCTGCTCCAAAAAGAATCGGAGGCTGTTGTGATCCGTCCTCACCCTGAACCTGCTACCTACTAGGTACTGCCGGAATTTGGCTAACGCGTGCATCACGGCTAGCATCTCCTTGTCATATATAGGGTACATCCGCTCATGGGGAAGGAGCTTCCGGCTCTCATAGGCTATAGGGTGGCCGTCCTGCATCAAAACTGCGCCGATCCCTTCTCCCGACGCATCGCATTCCAAAACGAAAGGCTGTGTGAAATCTGGCAGCGCGAGCACTGGGCAGCTGCTCATAACCTCCTTGAGCCTGTCAAAAGCTCGCTGCGCTGTCTCGGACCAACTAAAGGCCCCCTTCTTTGTCAAATCCGTAAGCGGAGCTGCGAGCTGAGAGAAATTCTTGACGAACTTCTGGTAATATGTGCAGATGCCAACAAATCCTCGAAGCTCTGTCACGTTCTTCGGCTCTGGCCAATCTCGGATGGCCTTGATCTTTTCTTCGTGGACCCTCACTCCGTCCACTCCTATGATGTGTCCCAAATACAACATCTCCGTCACCCCAAACTCACACTTGGAGAGCTTGGCATAAAACTGCTGCTCTTCCAAGATATGCAACACGGCTTCAATGTGCTGGAGATGCTCCTCCCATGTCCTGCTATATATCAATATATCATCGAAGAATACTAATACAAACTTCCTCAGGTGGCTGCGGAAGATGTGGTTCATGCAAGACTGAAAGGTGGCGGGGGCATTGGTTAGCCCAAAAGGCATAACCAAGAACTCGAAGTGGCCATAGTGGCACCTGAAAGCGGTTTTGGGCACGTCCTGCTCCCTCACTCTAATCTGGTGGTACCCGGATCTCAAATCAATCTTCGAAAAGAACTGTGCTCCCCTCAATTCATCCATTAGCTCATCGATCCTGGGTATAGGGTACCGATTCTTCAGGGTCTTTTTGTTCAAAGCCCTGTAATCGATGCACATTCGCAACATGCCGTCTTTCTTCTTAACTAACACCGCGGAGGAAGCAAAAGGGTTGGTGCTCGGTCGGATGTGTCCAAGAGCCAGCAGCTCCTGGATAGCCTGCTCAATCTCGTCCCGATAGGCCTTAGGGTGCCTGTAGGGCGTGGTAATAATGGCCTAGATGTCCTGCTCCAGCTCTATCGTGTGCTCAAACCCCCGATCTGGTGGCCGCCCTGGTGGTATATCTCTGAATACTGCGTCATGCCTGTCGAGGACAGCCTAGATGTCAGGATGAACTACCCGCCCAGCGTTTCCCGTCTCTGATGCCCGGAGCTCTACCGCCCATTCTATGTTTCCCTTCCGGAAAGTTGCCTCCATCCGGTGAGCTGAAACAACCTGAGGTGGGTAAGTGTGCATCCCACGTATCTTCTCATGCTTCCCTGTCTTCCTATCGTCCCACTCCATTTCCAAGGCCTCCCAATCCGTGGTGACCTTCCCCAGAGTGATCAGCCATTGTACGCCCAAAACCACATTGGTGTCGGGTATGTTGACCACAAAGAAATGGTCGGTCACTGTGTAAGTGCCCATGGTTACTGTCAGCTCCGGGACGTATCGCGCACACTGCATTGACTGATCTCCTGGGACCAATACAGAGAAACCATCGAAACCTTCTGTCAGTATGCCCCTCCGCTCAACCATCTGTGCGTCGATGAGGTTGTGGGTGGCCCCACTGTCCACCAAAACTGAAACTCGTTGCCCACGCACCGTCCCTCGGACGCGCAGCATTAGATACTTAGGTACTCCTCGAAATGCTGCAAGGGTTCCCCCCGTCGGTGCGAAAGCCGCACCTCCCGCTGTCGGTGGTCCATGATCGTGCACGGCCTGCTGTCTCCTGCCTCTCCATCCTCGTACTCCTCTTCTTCCCCACTACTCTCGGAGAAGACTTCTATAAAATGTGCCTTACCGGCAGTGCATCTGTGCCCCGGCGCCCATGGCTCCCGACAGGTGAAGCACAGCTTTTTCTTCCTCAATTCCTTCCTGGCGTTGTCATCTAACTGTCCCCCACCCGGGCTCCCCTTGGAGGGCGAGGTCCTCATATCCTTCCCTCTTGGCGGAAAAGCCTGCTTTTGGGGGTAAGGTGTTCTGGTCCTAGGCAATGCGTCTTGCAGATCCCGGGTCCTGCCAATAGCGTCCTGAAGTGTGGATGGTCTCGCGGATCTGACCAACCCTCGAAGTGGCTCTGCCAGCCCTTCGATGAACATGAATATCATCCATGCCGTGGATAAATCGGGCACCCTTACTGAAAGCCTCATGAAGTCGGCAATATATGTCTCTGGGCTTGCCATCTGCTTGAGCCTCGTCAGCTCGATGAAATGTTCTTCCGGATCCTTCCGGTCGAATCTCTCTATCAGTCTTCGGGTGAACTCGGCATATGTGGTCACAGTGGAATGCCCAAGTGTCACCATTCCATGGAACCACCAATTTTGAGCCTCACCATCCAAATGCAGCGTAGCCACCTTGATGGCCTCCGCCTCCGCCATCTGGTTGAGCTGGAGATATATGTCCAGCTTCTCCACCCAGGACCTTGCCGAACTGCTTGTTGAACCATCAAACATGGGCAAATGATATCGGCTTGCTGAACGCTGGGTGTCTCCATCATGATAATGCCAGTGCCCTCTGTAATGGTCACGGGGCCTGTGGTCCCGTTTGAGCTGGACAAAATCTCTAAACAGAAGTGCCTCCCTGAACTCCTGTCCATATGTCTGGTATTCAGCAAAGTAATCACCGATGTGGTCAGGCTCTGGTTCCTCCTGTGCTCCTATCCTAGTGTCTGCACTTAGGAAAGTGGGCATAGTAGCACGAGTGGGGGCGTGTGATGCCTGGTGCGGGGTGGTAGCCTGCTCCTGCAAATGGTGGGATGTACCCGACCCCTCACCCCCCGGAAAACCCCTCGGGGTTTCACGCTGTCTAGCTTCAACAGCGGTGAACCTCTGCCCCATCATCTCAATCTGTCGTGACAGATCCTGTACGGATTTGAGGAGGGCTTCCCCAAACTGTTTTGCATCGCTATCGTCTGCCATCGTCTCTCTCTCTCTCGCACCTATCCCCGGCTCCCCCGGTTCTGTGTCCACTACTCGAATACAATCCCCTTCTCCATAGGTGTTTTCCAACCTATGCTCAATATCTCTGTAGTTCCTTCCTCTGTAGCAGATGTAGGGGTGTCCTTCTGATGACATAGACTCTTCACTCCACAGGCTGAGCCAGAACCATGCTCTGATACCACTGTAATGTTCCTGTTTAAGGATATTAAATAAACACAGCAAATGGTACAGCGATGGAATGACTCATAAGCGAACATTCACAGCACATAAAATAATAGGACTGCTCATGCATAGACATACGTTAAACAGCGAAAATCTGAGCCATTTTATTATGCTGGGAATTTACATGGAAATACAATACATATGCAGGTGAAAGCACCCGAAACTTGCCCACGGCAAAACAAGAGGGAATTCAAGAAATAACAGGGGCACTGCGGTGCATCGTTCCGCGTACAGGTGACGGGGATGCACTGCTGCGTGCTGCTGAGATGCTGCGGCTGGAAAGGATCCACCCAGGCGCTCTTGATTCTGCTTTAGACCCGAAACCTCCAAAATGGCAATAACACAGAGTTCTCACGAGATGAGCTGCGATCTTCCCACACTGTCTGCGCCGTCACTCCCAACGCGGCTCTGTAACGATCTCCAAACCCGATCCTCTGACGAAACAATGGTAGAACGGCCTCACCCGAGCAGGCACTCGAAGTCCCCCGGGGCTGAGGTTGAGATCTCCGCTCGGAGACACTCGGCGCACTGAACAGTGCTGCAGACCTGCTAAACAGCCGGCGTGCTCAAGTCTTAGCGACCAGATTCAATTTCATAAAATTCAACAGTGACCAAAAATGAGGAAGCCATCTCCCCTTTGTACTCGGCCCTCCTCTCAAGCCCCGAGCTCCCTCCTTTCCCGCGCAGCTAACATCCTCCTTTCTTGCGTAGTCCCCTCGGTCCTCACACTGCCAGCTTTAGCCTGCGTACTTGCCTTCGTGCGCTCGGGTGAGTCCACGACCCGCTCACGGTTGTTGGCAACTTACTAGAGGCGGAAAAATTGATCCGGTTTGATATTCTGAAGTATCAAATCACAAAAAACTAAAGGATACCCATTTGAGAGCTCAGTGAGAGCTTTCCAATGGTGTTGACGGTTTGTCAAACCGAGCTATGGTTTGGTCACAAGTGGCGAAAGAAAAATATGGGGTTTCTCTTTTAATAAGGCATTTTCCCTCCAATTTGATTCATTTTCAAGTGTAGCTGTGGTGAATATAGAGAGGAGAAAAGGCCCTAAATCTTGCAACAATCATAGGGGACAAACCGACTGTTGGAATCAAGATCCGTCAGTTACAAGTAAGAGGCCTAACCATACTCTTTCATTTCAGTGGATTGAAAGTTCAGTTTAGGCACCCAGAGCATAGGAACAGACCCCTGCTCTTCTTCACAGTTGGGTCACACTTTTTGGGGAAATATTTGCGACCTCGGTAGCAGGTTTTGGGCAAAAAATTGTGACCTATACTAGGATTTTCCTGAAAAGTGCGACCTGTTCAGAGAAAGGGATTTTGGTGTTGTTTTTGGCTAAGAATTGGGTTTTTATGGTTATAAAGTAGTATTTCCTTTTTGTACACTGACAAATATGATGGTTTTGTGTAGATATGGCAGAGTTGAGGATCAATTGGAGAGAGAGAGACCTAGACACATTATGGTCGGAGATCTGTGAGGATCGTGGTGTCTGCACTGCATTGGCTAGGTTTGTGGCCCTGAAGTTTGTGGAGAACCCTTTGATGAGAGCTAGAGAGCCCTTGTTTGCCTGGATTGTCAGCTATTGGGATCCGGATCATGAGATCTTTATAGTGCAGGGGCACCGAATTGAGTTCACTGTCTAGGATATATATTTTCTGACTAGTCTCCCGCCACTTGGGATGGTGGGAAATACACAGCCAATGTTACCGTGAGGGCGGAACATTATGGAGTTTGTATAGCGCCATTTTCGACCGGGTCTCCATGTGAAGGGGACACGGATACCGATCGGGGATCTAGAGCGGCTAGAGACCCATGCTGTGGCTGCAGCAGTGCTGCAGACCTTGGGAAACTAGGCACTCCACCACATCATTGGGGGTCAGATGATGCTTGTTGAGAGTGTGGTGAGTGGGACCTACTATGGGTGGGCCCAAATGATGCTATCGTCGTTGAAATGACAGTTCTCGCTATGCAAGTGACAGGTGAACCACGATTGTGCATATGGCATGGTGTTGTGCTTGCTCTTCTTTGAGAAGATCTAGACACTTCAGCCTCACATATAGATCCAGGATGGGGGCTCGAGAGAACCTAGGATGCGCCGTTGGGGGCAGCTACTGTGTAGAGGGGGAGGTGGGGCAGTCAGACGGGTGTTCCGACTTGAGTTTTTTGCTCATTGGGACCAGATGCCACTGTACTTAGACGAATATCCCTATAGTGGGATGAGTTATCATGGGGACTCAGACTTGCTACTGCTGTCGGCTCGAGCATGGGGGCTCGATGGTAAGTGAAAAGTTGCTAATATTTTATGTGCATTTTAAAGTTTCATAATATTGTATATGGTACTGATTCATTCACTTTTGGTATGCAGATACAACACCAGTGAAACCAGCCGTGTATATGGGGCGGCCTACAGTATTGGGAGCTGCAGCACTTGGTGGGTCAAGGGGTCCATAAAATGAGGATGCAATTTCCCTCCCGGAGGACATCCGCCATAGATGTGAGAGGCTTCTGACCAGTGTTTTAGAGCATGGCTGGCAAGATCTTGACGACCAGTACATAGACCCATGTCTTGGTCCACCCTCAGAGTGGCAAGGGGTCATGTGGCACATGGCGATGGTCAGACAGGGAATGCGCAATCTACAAGCTACCGGAGCTGAGCCATTGGCCCGAGATCCTCTAGATAGTGATTAGATGTAGGGGCATGAGGTGCCCCCAGTTTTTATTTTTTGTAACATGCTATGGGCATGTCATATGTATTAGAGTTGATGGAATATAAAACATTTTGAACGACACATATAATGGGTATGCATCATTTTATGGTTTATTGTTATTGTCTTGTGTGAAATGTGTGTGATAAATTCCAATCTAGAATATTGTTTGCAATGTTATCTACATGGTGATTTTGTGCTCTAGGTACACGACTGAATGTAATGATTTCAAATTCACGCATCAAAAGATTCACTCATAAATATATTCAAAAAGGGACAGGATTATGCACATGATAGACACCATTCAATTGCATGACAAGAAGCAAGGAATCTAAATAAACATGAAGGTGAAGGATGCGGTGGGAAAGGGCATCGGCTGATAAAATTGGCACTGCATCATATTCGGCTTGGTTATTGGTGGCAGTACCAATGCATACGCCGACAAGCGAATGCAAGGGGGTAAAAATAGCCCAAGTTGCCGAGGCTAGATTTTAGGAGTAGCGACTTGCACCATTGACATACTTGATATATGGTGTGGACAGGGGGTCCATCTGAAAGGTGCCACAAGACACCAAATGAGAGGATGATGAATAATGATGGCAACCCGAACGCAAGGTAGAAATCAAACAAACACTACTAGAGGGAGTGCTATGGGTAGGATGTCTACCACCCGCACACCGATAGGTAGGTGGTGTGTGGGAGCTTCCTTGGGGGCAGCTTGTGCTCAGGTCGCGAAAGTCACCATAGACATGGATAGTGCCATTCCTCTTATGGGCGGGAAAGATGAAGTCAGGGGTGGAAAAGGCTTCCATGATGTCGTCATCACAGTAAAAGATGGGGTGACTGGTGGAAGGGTAACCACATGATGCGACAAAGCTACCTGAATCATCATCATGAGAAGAAAGGTTCACATGTGCATAATCACGGGGGGTGACAGAAGAATAAGAAGATAAGAGATCCACTGATGTTGAGCCCAGGGTGATCACTGAAGGGAGGTCAAGTGAAGTAGAAGGGGAAGTCCCAGAGGGATCTTCCACCGTGGATCTCATAGATGATGACAGGTAGAGGATAGTGGCCGAAGACTTCGTCATTTCGACATCAGGAGGGGGAATCTCAATGGGAGCAGAGGTATCCTCAGGTTGGCCTAAAGCATACTGCACGAGTACAGGAGAGGCGGAGTGGCTCTATTCAGTCTCGAACTCTCGAACTATTTCCAAAGAGGTGCGGTAATTCTTGAGGCAGGGACAAAGATGGGTATAATGGCCATGGAGATCACACAAAGCATAGGGGTGGTTGGTGTGAACAGTCTTGGGGTTTTTGGTTGTAGTCGAGGAATAAATAGAGGCTTCAGGGACTGTAGACTCAGGAAATGAAACATTAACCATGGGCTTGATGTGAGGCAATTCAAGACAATGATGGGTGGCATGACTGACAACATCATACAAAGCACACAAGGGGGGGGGGGGGTACGCTTTGGAGGCTGAGGAGGAGGCGGGGTTGTCTAGGCAAACTTGTCTTTAAGTGCCTTCTTACGAGCTTTAGCCCCTCACCCGAAGCTTTTGCAACAGGAGTAGGTTCCTGTTGAGGTGGCTGAGGCACAGAAGCAAAGGGAGGGGTCATGGCGATTGGTTAGACCAGGGTCAAAGCAGTATAAGGTTTGGGTTGACCAGGCAGGATAGTGGCCGGGGGATCAATGTACCAGACTATGATCCCTAGGATCATGTTAGGAAGAGATAAGGTAGCCATAATAGGTACCGAAAATACTCCAGGAGGGGGAGCTAGAAACGGTAGCTGATCGGAGGGGTAATGGTAAGGCAAGACAGCTCTGAGATGGTTAAGGCTAGGAGGAACCGTTCCAGGAGGGTAGATAGGATCATGGATACCAGCTGCAGATGAGAGGCCTTGAGGAGGGGGTCCTGAAGGCTGAGTTGAGGTGCTAGGAGTAGGCTGTGAAGGGCAGGGCTTATGACTAGTCGAACTAGTCTGTTTGAGGTCGGACTAAGACGATTGCATCATGCAAACATTCGACGAGCTGGGATCAGAGATAAGAGGGGGGAGACTAGGGAATGAACCAAGAAAAGAGGAGTATTTTTAGACTCCGGGTGAGACACTAGTTAGAGGTTCAACTATCTGTTTATGGACCACCAAAGAGATGATGAAATCATGGGAGGTCTGAAACTTCAGTTCGTAATATGTCAACTAGTCGATGGTGACAATATTTTCGTTGTGAGGAAATCACATCTTACAGTTAATGATAGATGGTACAACAGAAATCACATAAGTGTAGCTACAACCCAATAGAATGTTGTAGTCTAAGGGGGCATCAATGAATTCTACATCAACACAAACAGTCTTGCCCGCAAGAGTAATAGGACAATTGTGAAACATGCCAAGGGGCTGGGAAGAGTGGCCATCCCATGCTCGAAGGGTGATAGTGGAAGGGGCCAAATCAGGAGATCTGAGTTGCTTTCAAACTGAAGTAGACATCACATAGGTGGATGCCTCCTCATCAATGATACGACGGGAGACGTTGGCATTCCGGATCTTGACAGGGATTTGGAAGGTGACGGAGGCAGGAAGGGGGAGATCTTTTGACCAGTCAACATCGAAGACGATAAAATGATCATCTGAAGGATCCACAACTCCCATGGCAGTTAGTAGAGATTTTCTTTAGGAAGGGCACGACTGGAGGACTTCCAGCCTTGACATGGCAGCAGGGGATTGCGCCAAGTCATCTACTATAATATACGAATCGGAAGCTTTACTAGAAGCAGTGTTTCGGCGTAATGGTCCCTTGGGGATCTTGGTATGAACCTCTGACTTAGGCTAAGGGATCAGTAAAGGAACATTGGGTGTCGAAAGAGGCTCCGTGGGACCTGAAGAAGGGGGCTCGGGGGCAGACGTAGTGGGGGGCTTGTTGTACTGACGAGACCGAGTCTGAAGGTTAAGGTCAATGGTAATGGGTTGGTTAGAGTTCATCATGATAATCTGGTAATTGGAGGTACCATATGGAGGAGGTTGAGTGGCCGCCTGAATTTCAGGGGGTTGGGTAGCCACGAATCCTTTCTAGGGGAAAGGATTAGTAAACATAGCCGGTTGGATAGGGGCCGCATTAGGAGGAACCGAAGGGGAGGCTTGTTGTCCTCGGGACGTTGCTTTAGCTTCCCACATCCGCCACATCTAAGGTAAAAGAGGACAATCGTGGGTGTAGTGACCATAGACACTGGAACAAGAATAAAGTTTGTTTGTGCGAACTGGCCTGTCCTTCTACTGAGTTCCTTGTTGATGGGTTGCAGTGTTAGGTGCGTTCCCTTGGGGATTGTTTCCTGGATTACCTGGGGTAGATTGAGTTTGGTTGCCTTTCCTCTTCTTTTTGGAATTAGGAGGATTAGTCGCACCCTAATGTGCATACACCTGACCCTAGGGGGGGTGGCTACTATTGCGGGGGTTAAGAAGGCAAGGGAGGCTAAGGTGCTAATGCTGGAGGAGCTGGAGCACCAGGCTACGAATACAAATAATAAGGAGGTTGGGAAACATTGTGGTAAACAGGCTGGGCAAAATGAGGAGGCATGTCATATCCTGGATACATGCTACCAGGAGGGGGAGAAATGCTGGAGGAGCTGGCCCCTCCATGAGGGAAACCATAACCCATGGGAGGATGAGTGTACGGATGAGAAAGGGCTCCAACGATACTGTCGGTAGCATGGGATGCCCCTGGTGCGTTGGCATCACTGAGTGTAGGGATACCAAGTAAGATGGTATAAACATAACCAAACTGTGCATATATTAGGTCATATTTCAATGCAATCTGGAGGGAAGATTCCTGGGTCTGAGGGAAGTGAGATGTGACATCTTTTCCATTGTCAGAAAAAAGGGATCTAAGAAACCAGTCCATGTAGACGCAATCTTCGAAGGTAGGGGATCGACATAGGCTCTTTCTTCTCCGCCATTCTTGGAAATGATCAGATAGGCGGGTCGCAGACGATTGACGAAAATAGGTCAAGAGTTCGGTACCAATGTCATAGTGAAGGGGAAGATGGAATTAAGATAGAAAATCTCGGGAAAGAGTCTCAAAATTAGTACGAGAGGAGGAGGTCTGGTCGACATACCACTTGGAAGCTTCTCCAGTAAGCGTACGTTGAAAAAACCGAAGACGTACGGAGTCATTGGTGATGGTGTGGAAAGAATGAATGTATGGTTAGTAGGATCCTCTCCAGCAAGACCTTCAAACTTGGGGATGTCTAAAGGGAGCTTGGTTGGCATATCATGCCAACTAGGATCATGGTGTATGGGGTTGTTAATCAACTGGTTAAAATCGGGAAGGTTGAGGCCTGCCATATAAGGGAGCAAGGGAGCAGCCGAAATAGTTCCTGTTGGGGCCCCACTAGTGGTATTCCCAGAATTAGGGTCGAGGCTACCACCAACGTTAGGTCCTAAACTAGACATGGTGAAGGTGACAGGAGGAGAGCTAGGGATAGAACCAGAAGGGGAACTCGATGAACTAGAAGCAGAGTCAGACTGGGGACTCGGTGGAGGATGAGCTCGAACCCTACGCGGATGAGTAAGTCTTCCTATCGGAAACTGAGGATGAAGGCCAATAAGTCTCCAGGATAAACGCCTTGGGGGCGCAATGATGGAAAACAAACATGGATCACAGAAGGAAGAGATACCAACAAGGGTAAGGAGGCGCAGGATAAAATGATTACAATGTCGAAACAAGGGCAGGGAGGTGCAAGATCACTTGATTACAATGTTATAGTCTTGGCTTGGCGGTGTAAACCAGATGCTCTTTGCTTAGGGTGTGCGTGTATGTGATAAGTGTGTTAATTTTAATTAAACCTAGACGTGTGTAGAGAAAAAAGAAAAAAGGTGTTGTATAACTGTAAATAAATCTGAAAATAATAGTAAAGTAAACTGAATATGATAGAAAATAAACAACTAAAGATGCGTTAATTTAAACCCAAGGAGGAGGGCTTCCCAACAACTAGTCTATGGGTGGGTAAAATCTAGTTAAAACACACAAAATGGCCAATGGATCTAAATTCGGGAGGGATAGGGATCTAAAGGTCTGATCTTCTGGAAATAGGTGCATAAAACAACAAAAAACCAGAGGGAAAAGTGTTGCAAATGAGGTGGCAAAAGGCTACAACCTAAAGGGAAATGGAGGGGACCCTAGAGGAGGAACAAACAAAACTGAAAAGAGGTGTTTTGGAAGGATGAATAACCAATCTGAAATGGATCTGAAAGTACAGGATTAGATCTGAAAAATGGTTGAACACACTAAAATCTCAGATGACCTCCTTCAGCTAAACACCTCCTAAAAAGGTGGAAGCGTACTGAAGCCCTAAGGGGCTTGGTTCCTACTTCGATGAGTAAAAAAGAGCAAGAACAGGTCCAAGACGGGTGTAGAAGGAGGTCAGAAAACCCTGAACAGTAGCCCAGACAAACCTAGAAAAATCACAGAAAAAATCCCGCAAAAATTTCAAGTCGCATTTTCTAACATGTTTTCCGCAGAGGTCGCAATTTCCTGGTTTTTTTCTGCGCCCTGAAGGTTGAGGTCGCAGGTTTTGGCCCAAAAAGTGTGGCCTGCACTTCCGACCATCTCGGGAGTAGGTTTCAGAAAAAAGTGTTGTCTCAACTGCGGCTGATACCTGTCACCTGCGCAATAGGCCCAGGAACACACGTAAGTTAGAATTTTTACTATTTTAGGGTTTTAAAAGTTAAAATTAACATCAAGAAGAGAAAAGAAAGAAACTGAAGAAAAACCCTAGGGGTTGAAGCAGCTCGTCATGTAGGGAGCAACCGAAATATTTCCTGTTGGGGCCCCACTAGTGGTATTCCCAGCATTAGGGCCGGGGCTACCACCAACATTAGGTCCTAAAGTGGACATGGTGAAGGTGATAGGAGGAGAGCCGGGGATAGAACTAGAAGGGGAACCCGATGAACAAGAAGCAGAGTCAGACTGGGGACTCGGTGGAGGACGAACTCGAACCCTACGCAGATGAGTAAGTCTTCCTACCAGAAACTGAGGATGAAGGCCAAGAAGTCTCTGGGATAAACACCTTGGGGGTGCAATGATGGAAAACAAACATGGATCACATAAGGAAGAGAGACCAACAAGGGCAAGGAGGCACATGATCAAATGATTACAATGTCGAAACAAGGGCAGGGAGGTGCAAGATAAATTGATTACAATGTTATAGTCTTGGCTTGGCGGTGTAAACCAGGTGCTCTTCGCTTATGGTGTGCGTGTATGTGATAAGTGTGTTAATTTTAATTAAACCCAGACGTGTGTAGAGAAAAAAGAAAATAGGTGTTGTATAGCTGTAAATAAATTTGAAAATAACAGTAAAGTAAACTGAATATGACAGAAAATAAAAAGCTAAAGATGCGCTAATTTAAACCCAAGGAGGAGGGCTTCCAAACAACTAGTCTATGGGTGGGTAAAATCTAGTTAAAACACACAAAATGGCCAATGGATCTAAAGTCGAGAGGGACATGGATCTAAAGGTCCGATTTGCTGGAAATACGTGCATAAAACAACAAAAAACCAGAGGGAAAAGTGCTGCAAATGAGGTGGCGAAAGGCTACAACCTAAAGGGAAATGGAGGGGACCCTAGAGGAGGACCAAACAAAACTGAAAAGAGGTGTTTTGGATGGATGAATAACCAATCTGAAATGGATCTGAAAGTACAGGATTATATCTTAAAAATGTTTGAACACATTGAAATCTCAGACGACCTACTTCAGCGAAACACCTCTGAAAAAGGTAGAAGCGTACTGAAGCCCTAAGGGGCTTGGTTCCTACTTTGATGAGTAAAACAGAGCAAGTACAAGTCCAAGATAGGTGGAGAGGGAGGTTAGACAACCGTGAATAGTAGCCCATACAAAACTAGAAAAATCACAGAAAAATTCCCGCAAAAAGTTCAGGTCACATTTTCTGACCTATTTTCCATAGAGGTCGCAATTTCCTGGCTGTTTTCTGCGCCTTGAAGGTTGAGGTCATAGGTTTTGGCCCAAAAAGTGTGATCTCCACTTCCGACTGTCTCGGGAGCAGGTTTCAGAAAAAAAGTGTCGTCTCAACTATGGCTGATACCTGTCACCTACGCAATAGGCCCAGAAACACATGGAAGTTAGAATTTTTACTATTTTAGGGTTTTAAAAGTTAAAAATAATATCAAGAAGAGCAAAGCAAGAAATTGAAGAAAAAATCTAGGGGTTGAAGCAGCTCGTCATGTAGGGATCTGAAAAATGACATTGGTCATAATTATAAACCCTTGTGGAGTCGCCAGTTGTTAGTGTGAATTCTAATCGTAAGCATACGAAAAAGCTCACTTTAGCTGTGCATAAAAAAAAGCCCTAACGTCAAAGATGGCTGTCAATTTCCTTAGATCTGTAGTTAGTGATCAGAATAAATGCTATAGAAATTCAGATCTATGCAGTTAAAGACATTAAACAACAAATAAAAGCAAGAGTTGCTCCATGCATCCAATAGACAAGACAAAGATGTTTTTAAAGAATTTTGTATTTAGGACACCTGGGAAGGGAACATAGAAAGATGTTACCAGTCCCCCTCAATGGGATGGGTTCTTGTATGTCCTCAGCGCTTCAGATCTAAGATCTCTCTCTCTCTTGATGGTGTAGAAAACCCAAACAAAAATGGAACTCAAGGGGAGCTCACAAGCAAAAAGGTAGAAAAATATGACAATTATGGAGAATCAAAGTCAGACCAAAAGTATAGATCCAGAGCGATCTTTAGGCAAAAAAAGGCAGTGAATGAATGGGAAAACCCTTCTATTTATAACAAAATATTGAGTTAGTCTAGATATTGGTGCATAATTAAAATATTATTAACCAAATCTAGATCCAACTTTTATGGAATATTTTATTATTTTTGTTGGAGGGAAAAAGAATTTGAATTTAGTCAAATCCTTTTATTTGTAAATAATAAATAAATAAATGGTTTATTTATTATTTTAAGAGTGTGGTTGAGTAATAATTAAATAAATAATGATTTATTCAGTTATTTATAAATGATTTAGTCAAATTTAACAAGGAATATTATTTAAATAATGTTTTAAATAATTTTTCCTAGAAAATAATAAGATAAATAATGATTTATTTAATTAATTTTCCTGTTTTGGGTTAAATATGACTAGGAATATTAATTAAACTATTGTTTAATTAATTATCCCTTGATGAAAATAAAAAAATAAGGATTTATTCAATTATTCCTCATGGGGTTTCGTGTTTCGACCATAAAAAAATTAATAAATTATGGATTACTAAGTTATTTTTCATAGTGAAAGCAATTTTACTAGGGTAAAATTGGTCTTACATGGTGTATTTTGGTCCATCTAATAGTAATAGGTTAGATGACCAAAAATTGGTGTAACAAACCCGACAAGGAAAGTAGATCATTGATGCATAACCCACTGCGGTGATAGCCACCACTAAGCTCCAAAAGATGGAACTTGAGGATCTAGAGGAGGGGAAGCTCCTCTTCAACTCAAAGATATGGGTAAAGGGTTTGCCAGTGAATTACATTGTTGACAATGGGAGCTGTTGACTATATTAGCCCCTCCATTCAAGTTTTTGGCCTGCTTTCCCATTTGAATTCGTTTAAAACCTCTGTTGTGGCCTAAAACCTTCATATCCTACCTATCGTTACCCCTCCCGCCGACGAAATACATTGGACAAGGGCTAAAATCTGCACTTAAAAATATATCGGGCCTAGCCCCTTCAGTCTCAGCCCCCTTTATTTTGTTCCCCATACGACTCGGGTGCTAGACCAAGTGCCAAACTGAAAGGAGCTTATCGTTTAAAGTTATCAGGCACACCCCTAGCCGTCCGATCAAAATAGAGATCGACGGTCCACAGCCTGTCCTTGTCCGGTGGTCCCCGCCACGCCTTACCCCTAAAACCAGCCTGTTTATTTCACACCACCTTTGCTGGGCAGGCGGTATTCTGCAAATCGTAGCGATTCCATACATTATGCGCCACACGTCCCAGGCCACTGTTCCAAAACCGCCCCATTTTGCGCATTATCGTTTGATCCCGGACGCGCAGTGAAATTAACGTGAGCCGTCCGATCCCGAGCGCTCCATCCAACGACTGCCAATCTCCCAAGCTGCGCGAATTTTAGTCCTAGTGCACAGTACTTCGGGCCCACCATTCTGTCGCCCTCCAGTGAAGTATTAACCGTTGATTCCGTTTTCGATCGTATGGCCCAGAATTGTTCACGCATCCCGTTGATTGACCAAGTCCGCCTCCATGTCATCCCTTCCGCTTAGCCTTTTGTACGCCTGTGTGTCATTTGCGTTCTCCTCCACCATTCATATACTCCGTTTACGTGTCATATTGCAGTGTTTATGTTACGTATCTCCACCTCATTCATTCATCGTCATTCCACTGTATATTTCATTGTCACCCTGCATCCTCTCGCCATTCCTCCCAGTTCACATCACCATTCCATGGTCACGATCGCATCCACCATCCCTGTGTCTAGTTTCCTTTAACGTGTTTGTGGGTTTTGCAGGTTTATGGCGAGGGGAAAATATCATAATCTACGGCATCCATTGCTGAAGCCAAGAACACATGACAGGACCATGTTTCAGGAGAAAAATTTATGAAAAAGATCTGGGAGCTGCTATGATATGACCACCATTAAAGAAAGCAAGGATTTAAATCTATTAAACCCTCCAGGGTCATTCAAATGCACAGGTTGAGCAGATGAAGAATATCAGTGAAGAACAGGGGATTAAAGACATGCATCTAAGAACTTTGGAGCTGTACATAACCTTTTGGAGGCAAAGTTTCAGATCGAAAACCCTGCAGATCACTAGAAAGATCTTTTCACAGAAAACAATGTCCTCAAGGTTTATTTCAGTCGAATTCTCTTCAGGGAAGGACAAAATGTTTGCATTGTTTATTCTCTATGTCTTGTTCCCAAGAAGATTTCCATCCAAATAATTTACTTCAGAGAGCCGGCATAGAGCGCATACAGTACAACATATTAATTGAGCAGCATGGGCGTGAATGTTTCCACCATTTTATTTGAATTAAGTAAATTAAATATGCATCACCTACCTCATTCTCTAGAGCTTTCTGTCTCTCCTATAAAACTCCAGAAGAAAGACATTGTAGAGGTTCCAGATTTTTATCAGAAAATTGTGCAGTGAAAGGCATTTTTTGTATACATCTTGTAAAGCTTCTGTGTGAAGGCTCAGAGCCCATAGGGTCTCAGTGAGGAGGAGTTCTATCTGTAATGAGGATTTTGGTCTTTGGTATTTCACAGTATGTAACTTTCTCTTATGTGTTTAATATAACATTCCATTTCATCCACTTTCTTGTATCATGTTTTGGAATGCGAGTGGCTCACTGGTTTGGTAAGGATTCATCCTAGCTGATGCCCCTACTTAAATCGGGCAAGCACTTTAAATATAGCTCATGCATGATATACTGTTTCATTTTCATTTCATCCATCTTTCTGCTATAGTAGTTGCTTTGGGAGGGTGCTTTTAAAACGCCATTGTCATGTATGGATTCTTAGATTGATAAGCCCATACATGGTTCTGTTGTGTATCTAGGTATCATACCAAAGATAACTAATATCTTCTTATATTTGTTTCACCGCATACACCTTCTGATATTTGATTTCTGTGGCATACTATTTGAATCGGTCCTCTTTACAGTAAATTGTCTCTTAACTGCCTGATGCTCTTGTATTTGAGCTTTGCACCCTGTCTCTGCAACATTACTTTCCCTGTGGCAGTTTCTGTAAGTTCTGGTCCCATTTAAATCAATTTCCTTGTTTAACAAGAGATAGCAGGGGAGCCTTTGGATTGACACCCAAGTTTTATTATATGCCCCTTGCTATGCTAAGATGTCCTAGGCATTGGTCTATGGCAACTCTAGACTGTCTCTAGGGGAGGCAATATCTGTCGAAAACATCTTTCTGGCGTCGTTGTCGGGGAAAAATTTAAGAAAATCAGTTTCCCTGGGCCTCGAAAAATCATAATCACTCTCTAATCAGGTGAGCACAGAGAGTTGAAGAGTTTCATATCTCTCACCTTGGCGACTCCACTGTTGATTATCAGATAAATCTATTTGTAGTCCTGGCTCCTCGTAAGCCACACCTGAGGTCAGATACATCACAGTTGAAGACCCCTTCAGTGTCTGACCCTGAGAAGATTATACATAGGAGAAGTTGGAAGGAAAAAAAATCAGTCCGTGCTGAAATCCATGACTTTTCCGTGGAAGACTATCTATCTTCTTCCTCTCAAGAAGTTCTAATAGAAAATCCCGACTCCACTGAGGAAAATCTTGAATATTACTCAGATAGCCCACCTAGGGGAAGTGCTAGAACCAAAGAGAACTTTTGTCCTACCCCTGAGGTCGGAGAAGTTAAAGAATTTACAGAGGTAGCCCCTGTTAATCATGAATTGTTTCCATCTACACCTCAGGCTACTATACATTATATTCCTATTGTTATTCATACTCCGCTTTCGCCTCCTCTTCCTCCATTTGTGCATCAGAATGTTACACAACCCCCACCTCCTCCAATGGCTAATGTTCCAGCCTTTTCGTTGAACAAATATGCTCCCTTGGCATTACCACAAGTGTTGAATGATATGCCACAGGATTATTTGAAGATCTTTCCCAGATTCACTGGGGAAAATGAAATTGATGCTCAAAAACATCTTGAGACTTTCTGCTCTTTTGCAGAGAACTTTAATGTATAACATCTAGATGTGGTCTTAAGACTGTTTGTGCAATCTCTAGACGGTGAAGCCAGAAAATGGTTCAAAACATTAGGAAACCGTTCCGTAACCACCTGGGATGATATGGAAAGTACCTTTCTCAGGAAATGGGGAGAAAAGAAAGATCATGGACAATGTCTTACTGAGTTCAATACACTCAAGAAGAAACATAATGAAGGGGTGTCAGAATTTATCAAGAGATTTAATAAGTTATATCTAAACCTCCTTGCAGATATGAAGCCTCATCAGAATGTTGCCAAAGTTGTTTTCATAGCAGCCTTTGACTCAGATTTTGGTTTCTCTCTCCGGGAAAGAAAGCCTGCCACCATAAATGATGCTCAGTCAGATGCACTTGAATTGGAAGCAAGTTTTGCTTCCACTGGAAAATTAAGAGGGAAAGCTGAACAAGACACCAGAAGAAGGGGTAAAGAGGAAGTATCTACTTCTAATCAGGATAAGGATTCAGATAAAATTGAAGAAATGAGCAAAATGATTAAGAATCTTTCTAATAAACTGGTCAAGCTTGAATTGGAGACCAAGAACTCAGCTTCCAAGAACTTTCAGAATGCTCCAAACAGGGGTTACAATCCTCAGTATAGAAAACCACCCCTGCAAATATTGCCAAGGGAAGCTAAGGAGCAGCAGGATCAGGTGCCACACCCATTATACTTGGAAGGCCCAGTAGATGACTCCACTGAAGATGCTACCTATGAACTGCAAGATGCAAATCTTGCCTTTTCAAACAATGATGAAATAGAATGCCCATTGGAAGAAGAAGAAGAAGAGATCAGAGACACAGAAGATGCTGAAATTGATCACTATTGCAAACAATTTAATGATTTGATGCAAGCACATTTCAACAGAAAATATGATCTCAGATCCACCAGAAAGAGAACTCGGACTCAAGAACATGAAGAAGAGCCTCCCCAGAAGGAAGCACCTGCTCAAAAGGAGTCAACAATGAAGAAAGTCATAGACAAAGGTAAGAGTCCTCTAAACAAACCTTTGCAGTCTAATGATCAAGCTCCTTCTTCCTCAAAAGTAGCTACTCCTCCTAATGTTGAGTCTGTATCAAAAGAAGTTAAACCCTTACCTGAAAATAAAGAGTCAAAAGAAGTTGTAATAGAAAATTCCCCTCTTGTTTTCAATTTTCAAAAAGAACTTGAGAAAGTCAAAATCCCAGTCCCTTTGACTGAACTATTGAAACAACCTGCAGATCAATCTCAAGTTACTTCTTTATTGCTCCCTCCTGAAGCACCAATAATCCCAGACAGTCTTAATCTTCAAGAAGAAAGACCCATGGTAGTTTTTGGCCCACATGTCGAGGAGATAGACCCCTCTACTCCTTCTTTCTATGTGTCTCTAGTTATTCATGACCTGCTGTTACACAATTGTATGTTAGATTCTGGAGCTTCCCATAATCTCATGCCTTTATCAGTCATGGAGCAACTAGGTTTTCAGATGACACGTCCATATAAAGACCTCTATTCATTTGATTCCAAAAGAGTTAAATGCTTGGGAATGATTAAAGATTTAGTGGTCAATCTGGCCCAAATTCCAGCAAAAAGTGTAGTAATGGACATCGTGGTAGCTGACATCCCAGCTCGTTTTGGCATGTTGTTGTAAAGGTCCTAGGGAACAAAATCTGGTGGGTCACTCAAGATGGATTTAACCTATGCCACTATCCCTGTTTTTGGTGGCCAAGAGAGGAGGTTATACAGAGAAACCAGGTTTGTCAAGATGGTGACTAAGGCTGACAGCTCAGAGAATTCACCAGTCTACAACAAGGAAGGAGATTTCTCATGTTTGATGTTGGAAGAAGATCAAAATTATGCTCACGAACCTTCTTTCTGTCAAATCAAGACTGAGCAGCCTTTAGAAAACCGTGAAGCAGGAGTATGGACTTTGCATTTTGATGGAGCAAATTCAAGAGAAGGTAATGGAGCTGGAGTGTTATTAATTTCTCCTACAGGCAAATGGATCCTGTTAGAGTCGGTCTTTACAGCCCTCCGTCAGAGATCATTTCTCTTATTGCATTTCATTGTTTAGGTGTCTCATTCCGCTCATTCATCTGCATTCCGTTAGGGGCATGCCATTGACTGACGGAAGGGTTTGGTTTTCCTATTTCCCTCATGTTTGTACCTGCTGGGTTGGTCAAAATTTCTCCAAAATCATCAAAGTTCATTTCAAGTCATTTGCAGTCATAGATGCTATTTTGGTCAAAAAGAGTCATTTTAGTTTCTGAGTCTAGGGTTCGGTCTTCTGAAATGTCAAATCATATCCGCAAGCCATGAGGATGGTTTCCAATAAGTTCTCAGTTCAAAATTTTATCATCAAACATATTCGAGGACATTTCTTGTTCAAAACTCTGTTTTGAATAAGAAATTGTCTTATTCATTTTTGTAATGAGAGGTATCTTTCCACCATGAAGACTTCAAAGCATCAGTCTTCCTTCGCTGCTTCGACGCCACCAGCCCTGCAAAAATCAACCAATTTCATCATTTAAAACTCAGAAAGTTAGTAAGAAAACAAAGGGACAAAGTTGTATTAAATGAAAAGTGCCAAAGGTAAAAAACATTACAAAATGGGTTTTGGAGAAGAAAAAATCAAAACCATGTCTATATGAGATATTTCTCAAAGCTCTTCATTCATTTGCAACAAGTGTTGTTGAGAAAATCCAAGAGAAAAGTCGAACTTGCAGCGGAAGGACGAAACTGGGTTTTTAAGCCGTGACTGTGTCTTGGAGGATTGAGCGCGGCGCGTTGGCATAGGGCGCGACGCATAGAATCGACGCGGTGCATAGAGCCGAAATTAACAGTGTGTTTTGCCACAGGTGCAGTGCACCCACAGAGCGCGGTGCATTGGCTGTGTGTGCGGCGCATTGAGCCCCCAAGCCCGAAATTCATAAATTGCTTCTCAATTTTTCAAAATCAAACAAATCTTTCCGCTCCAAGTAAGTTGAAACTCTTTGCTCATTGATTTGAAAACGTGCTTGGTGTGTTTGGAGGTCAAAGATCAAGAGTTTAATTGGTGAAAAAATAAACCCTACATTTATATCAAAATCTGCTCTGAGGGTTTATGTGGGAAATTTGAAAGTGAGTTTTGGTGCTAAACTCTGGTCATTTTCCACCCTTTCCATTCCCATTACACTGTTATCACAGTCTTTCTCTTTTATTCCTATTGTCCCATATCCCTTATACTCTTTTATGCCCATGTGTTAATCCTCAAACCTTATTACTTATCATCACTTCCCTCTATTGACAAAAGCCTAATCTCCATAACATTCAAGGGCTGCCTTTATGTCTTTGATTTTACTTATATATTGTCATTTCATCAACTCTTGTTCCTAAAACTACCCCCCATCATTATCACCTATTCCCATATCATTTGTAAAGGTGCCTAATCTCAAATTTTTCCAAGCAGTGAGTGACTATCTGTCCATTCCAAAATCACTTGATAGTCCATTGTATTCACTGTGACACTTCCTTGCAGCTTCTCATTTCATATGTGGCACACTTGGCATTGAAAAACAAACTCTTTTTTTCACCATATATTTATCATCATAGACTTTTCAAACACCTTGTTTTCAGCACCATGTCAGAGACAAATTCATCATATGAGCAGGGATATGAGCAAGACAGTGATTCATCTACCAGGCTTAATGTGCCGAGGAGATCTCATAAAAGTGGCAGGCATGTCAGGGAGGAGCCCACTTCTTTGACCCAATTGCAGGCCTGTCCGCTTGCAATGGATTGTTTTCAGCGTCAGTCATGCTTCCAGTATTGTGAGATGATTGCCCGAACTCAGCATCATCATGAGTTAGCTTGCCTATTTGTCCTACATTTGCATAATGGTCATGTAAATCTTGCTGGAGTGAACTTCACTTTGACACCAGGGACCATTTATGATGTGACCGGGATACCGAACATTGGTGAGGAGTGGAATAAGAGACAACAACTGGATAGAGCATATTATGAGCCTTACATCAGACCTGGATATTTGAGGCAGTTGAGAAGGGTATTTCCATTCTGATTTCTGCAGGAGTCTTATGCACCATTGATGAAACTCATCATCCGATATTTCAGCTGTGAGGGTATATTCTCACGCCTTTATGCATACCATATCAGAGTTTTGATGCATTTCACGAGAGTACGACTAATGAATATTCCATACTTCATGTGTCGGAATATAGAGCGGATGACTACCCTTGTGCAGAAGAAGACTCCGGAGTAGTAGCATAACAACATCTATCATTATGCGCTCATCAAAATCATAGTGGTACATCAGCTTGGTTTGTAGGGCATCACATCGGAGGAGTTCATCTCTCGTGACTTCTTTGCAGCCCCTCAGCCTCCTCTCAAGATTGTTCATGATGAGGTAGAGCCTTCACATCAGTTTGAGGTTCTTGAGACTGAGCCTATCAGTGCTCCAGTGTGTGTGACATATCAGAGAGGCCATAGAGCATTATTTGCAGCAGCACGACGAGTACTATCTCCACCAGGGGTGGAAGGGGTCTCGTTATCTTCATCAGCAGCGCAAGTACTATCTCCACATGGCGTGGAAGGGGTCTCGCCTTCAGCATCAGCACAGGTATAGGTTCAAGACATAGGCAAGAAGCCTATGCATGATGAGGGCCCTTCAGGAGGCCATGACACTGATTTTATACTCATCGATGTTGATGCGAGTTCTCCCAGCTCAAAGCTGAAAGAGATAATACAGGAACAGAAAGCTGAGATCGGCACACTGACCGAGAAGTTGCAGAGAGCTCAGTGGGTTATAGATTATTTGGAGCAGCGGAATAAACAACTGGAGGATCAACAAACACTCATAGAGTTGCGGCAAATCCGTGAAGACCGTGAATTGGCCTGAAAGAGACCAGGTGACATGACACCATTTGAGTGAGAGACTTGCCTTACGCACGTCAACATTCATCTGGAGAAGCTCTTGGAGAAGGCCAATAGGGACAAAGACATGCTCAGACATATGAAAAACCACTATTGGGCCCGCACACACGTTTGCAGAGAGAAAATGAAGATCTTGAAGGCGAGGTTGAGAAAAGCACTGAAACGTCGGAAAAGGCCAGATCCACTCCGAATCTTGGCCAAAGCTTCCTTGGATGAGCATAAGACATGATGGGAGACCTTCACTCCAAATTTCAACAAATTTGGAGAATATTTTGTCATTTTGAAAATTTTGGTTGCAAAACAGGTTTTTCCGCTCGACGCGTCGCGCCACCCGACGCGCGCTTATGATTGGGACATCTTCTGGAGGAAAAATTTGAATTTTTGGGGTTTTTATGATATATTATGTATGTTCAGGAATGGCTGAAGCATTTCATCAAATTCTGGGCTGCCTAAAGGGCCCAAAACACCTTGAAAATGGCCTTTCTGCCACTTTTTACACCAGTAGGAACCAATCTTTGGAGATTGCAGTTTTGGAGGGGAAAATGACATCCAAATTGAAAAATTACACTTGGGTTGGATAGAAGACATCCAGGGCTTTCCAACGAGCTATCATGAACTCAATTTAGACTTCGGGAAGTGCCCCAAAAATAGGTCCAAAGTGGCGCGGTGCATAGAGAATTTGAGCGCGGCGCATAGAGAAATTTTGCCTCATTTTCACTCTTCAGCTCAGAAATTCACCCAGTTTTGACTAGTTTTACTTTTTCATGTGGTGATTGACCTACCATGATGTAATTTGGTAACTATGATGTAAATTTGGCCTATTTTTACTTGTTCTAGAGGATTCATTCACTAAAAAGTGAAAATTAAGTGAATGGATCAGTTTCCTAGCATATAGAGGCAAGTTGTTTAGCTGCCTAGATTTTAGCTCCATGTTTAGAATTGGTTGAAACAGCTCCTAGAAGGATGAGCTCAACCCCTAGAGGCATGGGAAGGGGTTAGGATGGTATATATATTGTATTTTCTGAGACATTTTCAGGGTTGGACTCTTGGGAAAAGTTTGGCACTCCATTGTATATCCATTTTCAGTTTTTGGCAAAGGAAAGTCCAGAGTTTTGCAGCACTTGTTGGGATCCTTGTGGCTCCTGAGTTTTGATGATGTTCTTCTCATTTTATTGTAAGTTCCATTAATTTTATATGTATGCCATTTCCCTTCTCTTTGATTCTGAATTAAACAAATGAGTAACTGAGGTAGAATTCATTGATTTGCTGGTGCTCTGCCTTAGACTTTTGTTTAGTTTTATATGTTTTTCGTCAGTTTGAAGAGGATTCTTGCACTCTCTTTCCCTCTTCAGCTCCTTATAAGTCTTTTCAATCCATTCATTTGATCTCAGACATCAAAACCGCTGCCTACCTTGCCCCAACTTGAACTCTGCAAGAATTTGGCCTCATCCCTAAGCCCGAAATTGTTTTTCCCCTTTTCCAACAAAAATCCCTAAAAATCAAAATAAAACCCTCCTATTTGTTTATCTAGCCTAAGATCAGTTGTGTTTTAGTCATCTCAAGCCCCTTTGAATATTTTTATTGAGATTGACCCGGAGAGAGCCCTCTCCTGTCCTTGTAGGGCTAGGTACGAGGCTGAGCGTGGTTTGGTGTTGTCCTTCTTCTGCCTTATTTCAGCCTGAGGTGGATTTGGGAACTAACATAGTGGCGACCATACTGGGGACAACGGGTTTGTTGGTTAGTGTTTTTTGATTTATAGCTGCAGACAGAGCTTGAAGTCACGCCAAGTAGCCTTCGAACTGCTCTTGCTCTGTGAGTGCATAGTAGATAAACGCTGCTTCAGTCAATATCCGGTTTAGCTTGCAGTTATAACACTTAACTTATAAATTTCCCCAGTACATGTAATCAAGTTTAGATCTGATTGTTGATGGTGGACAACGATCAGAAATTAGAAGGATGAAATCATTCACCTGGCGATTTCACTGAAAAATCCAGAAATCAATCCTTCATGGTGACTCCACTGCAAAGAGATCAGTAGCTTTAAGATTTTCAAGATGGAACGGGTTGCAAGAAGATACGCTCCCATGAGCCGAGATCACATCCCAGGTTTTCCAAATAAAATGCCCAAGGTAGATTGGCTTCAAAATTTTCCTATGTTCGGAAATGTGGAAGGTAATGACGTTGCTCTTCATCTGGTGAAATTTCACATTCATGTGCATAAATTAAAGATCGATTTTCCTGAAGACTGTTTGATGAAGGTGTTTATGGCTACTCTGGAAGATGAAGCTTGATCTTGGTATGAAAGTTTGCCACCTGCTTCTATTTATTGTCTAAAAGATTTTCATACAATATTCTTTGAAAGGTACAGAGAATCTTGTCCGTCTTTAATGTTAGTGCAGAATTGTTGTGAACACGTTGATAGTTTCATTGAAGATCTTAAGAATTTTTATGGAGATAATGAATTGATGGACGAAGAAATCATGGAAGCATTGTATGAAAATCCGTTACAGCAGCACACAGAAATCTTGAAGGATACTTATCTAGATCAGCAAGTTGAAGACGGCCATATGGCTGAAAATGATGAAAGAGAAAGTTTCGTTTCAGATCTGCCTACAGAAGAAGACATCATGCAGGGAAGTCAGGTTTCAATTTCAGAATGTGATAATGTCAAGTCAGCTATTTTAGATCTAGATTCAGATTGTGATGACTAAGAATACCTTGTACGGAATCCCATGAAGGAGAAATCTGTTGTTGAAATCATCTGGAATGAAGAAGACGGAGTTATGGATCCAAATGTTCTCATGTCATCAGAACAAAGCCTTCATAAAGAGGTAATCGAGTCAGTTCATGAACAACAAGATGAGATCTTTGTTCGGCTAAGTGAAAAGGTTTCCTTGGATGAATCGTTGGTAGATGATAGGAATGTCATGTTTGGATTTCAAGAATCATTTGAAGTTTCTTTTCTTATGATTGATGAATGTAATGAGAATCTAGCTGTCATATCATATGAAGATAACCTACAATATATTCAGGCTACAGAAGATCAGACCATTCAGGATTCCCTTTCAGATTCCTCTTCATATGTCTCATGTTTTGAAATGTTTTTTCAAGAGGAGATCTGCTCATCTACTTGTTCAGAATTTTTTGAGGACCAGGAACATATTTTTACTGAAGTACATTATGAAGGAAGATCAGAAGCAAGAGAAAAAGACACCTTGTTCTTTCAGCAGGAGGAAAATCTTCATGCTTTTCAGGATCCAATGGAAGATTTGTTGCAGTTAGCAGTGAAGGCGATTATTGCAGTATTTAGTAATGAAGGAGATCATGGTCGATTATGTTTTTGGATGCCCAGTTATTAGTATCTATTGTCAACCAGGAGATCTGATCAGGAGAATCAATAAAAAAGGCATCTGCTTGATTGGTTACATTGGCATTTTGATATAGTTTGATGGTATATTGTCTTTTAAGAAACACAGGTGGTCATGTACTGCCATCAAGCTTTAAGTTTTAAGTTTAGGTTTTAGTCATTTCGAGTTAGTTTGATAAAGTCAAATTTTTTCAGTCATTTCAGTTTGCATCGAGTTAGTTTGAGTCGGATTTTCAGTCAATAAATCAGTCAATTTTTTTGTGTCAATTTGTCAAAATAATGGACTCCATAGCCCAATGGATGAAGGCACTAGTCTGCTCTCCCAAAGATCTGCCGTTCTTGGCACCTCCAAGGAGCTACCATCCCCATTGGAGCCAATGTTAGAGTCGGTCTTTACAGCCCTCTGTCAGATATCATTTCTCTTATTGCATTTCATTGTTTAGGTGTCTCATTCCGCTCATTCATCTGCATTCCGTTAGGGGGCATGCCATTGACTGACGGAAGGGTTTGGTTTTCTCGTTTCCCTCATGTTTGTACCTACTGGGTTGGTCAAAATTTCCTCAAAATTTATCAAAGTTCAGTGCATGTCATTTACAGTCATAAATGGTTGTTTTGGTCAAAAAGGGTCTTTTAGTTTCTTAGTCTAGGGTTTAGTCTTCTGACATGTTAAATAATGCCCGCAGGCCATGAGGAGGTTTTCCATAAGTTTTCAGTTTAAAATTTTTATTATCAAAAATGTTTGAGGACATTTCTTGTTCAAAACTCTGTTTTGAATAAGAAATTTTCAAAATTGTTTTTGTAATAATATGTATCTTTCCACCATGAAGACTTCAAAGCAGACTCTGGTCTTCCTTTGCCAAGTTTCGACGCCAACATCACTTCAAAAAATCAACCAATTTCATCATTCGAAGCTCAGAAAGTCATGAGGAAACAAGAAAACAAAAGTTGTATTAAATGAAAAAGTGCCAAAGGTAAAAAACATTACAAAATGGGTTTTGGAGAAGAAAAAATCAAAACCATGTCTATATGAGATATTTCTCAAAGCTCTTCATTCATTTGCAACAAGTGTTGTTGAGAAAATCCAAGAGAAAAGTCGAACTTGCAGCGGAAGGACGAAATTGGGTTTTTAAGCCGTGACTGTGTCTTGGAGGATTGAGCGTGGCGCGTTGCCATAGGGAGCGACGCACCCACAGAGCGCGGCGCATTGAGACCCCAAGCCCAGAATTCATAAATTGCTTCTCAATTTTTCAAAATCAAACAAATATTTCCGCTCCAAGTAAGTTGAAACTCTTTGCTCATTGATTTGAAAACGTGCTTGGTGTGTTTGGAGGTCAAAGATCAAGAGTTTAATTGGTGAAAAAACAAAACCTACATTTATATCAAAATCTGCTCCTAGGGTTTATGTGGGAAATTTGAAAGTGAGTTTTGGTGTTGAACTCTGGTCATTTGCCACCCTTTCCATTCCCATTACACTGTTATCACAGTATTTCTCTTTTATTCCTATTGTCCCATATCCCTTATACTCTTTTATGCCCATGTGTTAATCCTCAAACCTTATTACTTATCATCACTTCCCTCTATTGAAAAAAGCCTAATCTCCATAACATTCAAGGGCTGCCTTTATGTCTTTGATTTTACTTATATATTGTCATTTCATCAACTCTTGTTCCTAAAACTACCCCCCATCATTATCACTTATTCCCATATCATTTGTAAAGGTGCCTAATCTCAAAGTTTTCCAAGCAGCGAGTGACTGTCTGTCCATTCCAAAATCACTTGATAGTCCATTGTATTCACTGTGACACTTCCTTGCAGCCTCTCATTTCATATGTGGCACACTTGGCATTGAAAAACAAACTCTTGTTTTCACCATATATTTATCATCATAGACTTGTCAAACACCTTGTTTTCAGCACCATGTCAGAGACAGATTCACCATATGAGCAGGGATATGAGCAAGACAGTGATTCATCTACCGAGCTTAATGTGCCGAGGAGATCTCATAAAAGTGGCAGGCATGTCAGGGAGGAGCCCACGTCTTTGACCCAATTGCAGGCCTGCCCGCTTGCAATGGATTTTTTTCAGCGTCAGTCATGCTTCCAGTATTGTGAGATGATTTCCCGAACTCAGCATCATCATGAGTTAGCTTGCCTATTTTTCCTACATTTTCATAATGGTCACGTAAATCTTGCTGGAATAAACTTCACTTTGACACCAGGGACCATTTCTGAGGCGACTGGGATACCGAACATTGGTGAGGAGTGGAACAAGAGACAGTAGCTGGATAGAGCATATTACGAGCCTTACATCAGACCTAGATATTTGAGGCAGTTTAGCAGGGTATTTCCATTCTGATTTCTGCAGGAGTTTTATGCACCATTGATGAAACTCATCATCCGATATTTCAGCTGCAAGGGTAGATTCTCTTGCCTTTATGCATACCATATCAGACTTTTGATGCATTTCACGAGAGTGTGACTGATGAATATTACATACTTCATGTGTCGGAATATAGAGCGGATGACTACCCTTGTGCAGAAGAAGACTCCGGAGCAAAAGCATAACAACATCTATCATTATGCGCTCATCAAAATAATTGTAGTGCATCAGCTTGGTTTGTAGGGCATCACATGGGAGGAGTTCATCTCTCGTGACTTCTTTGCAGCCCCTCAGCCTCCTCCCGAGATTGTTCATGATGAGGCAGACCCTTCGCATCAGTTTGAGGTTCCTGATACTGAGCCTATTAGTGCTCCATTGTGTGTGACATATCAGAGAGGCCACAGAGCCTTATTTGCAGCAGCACGATGAGTACTATCTCCACCAGGGGTGGAAGGGGTCTCGTTATCTTCATCAGCAGCGCGAGTACTATCTCCACTTGACGTGGAATGGGTCTCCCCTTCTACATCAGCACAGGTACAGGTTTAGGATAGAGGAAAGAGGCCTATGCATGATGAGGGCCCTTCAGGAGGCCAAGACACTAATTTTATACTCATCGATGTTAATGCAAGCTCTCCCAGCTCAAAACTGAAAGAGATAATCCAGGAGCAGAAAGCTGAGATCGGCACGCTGACTGAGAAATTGCAGAGAGCTCAGTGGGTTATAAATTACTTGGAGCAGTGGAATAAACAACTGGAGGATCAGCAGACACTCATAGAGTTGCGGCAAATCCGTGAAGATCGAGAATTGGCCCGAAAGAGACCAGGTGACATGAAACCATTTGAGCGAGAGACTTGCCTTACGCACGTCAAAATTCATCTGGAGAAGCTCTTGGAAAAGGCCAATAGGGAAAAATACATGCTCAGACATATGAAGAATCACTATTGGGCCCGCACACACGTTTGCAGAGCAAAAATGAAGATCTTGAAGGCGAGGTTGAGAAGAGCACTAAAATGTCAGAAAAGGCCGGATCCGCTCCGAATATTGGACAAAGCTTCCTTGGATGAGAATGAGACCTAATGGGAGACCTTCACTCCAAATTTCAGCAAATTTGGAGAAGATTTTGTCATTTTGAAAATTTTGGTTGCAAAATAGGTTTTTCCGCCCGACGCGCCGAGCCACCCGACGCGCGCTTATGATTGGGACATCTTATGGAGGAAAAATTTTCATTTTTGGGTTTTTCATGATATATTATATATGTTCAGGAATGGCCGAAGCATTTCATCAAATTCTGGGCTGCCTAAAGGGCCAAAAACACCTTGAAAATGGCCTTTCTGCCACTTTTTGCACCAGCAGGAACCAGTCTTGGGAGATTGCAGTGTTGGAGGGGAAAATGACATCTTAATTGAAAAATTCCACTTGGGTTGGAAAGTAGACAGGAAGATATTTCCAACAAGCTATCATGAGCTTAATTTGGACTTCGGGAAGTGCCCCAAAAATAGGCTCAAAGTGGCGCGACGCATTGAGTTTTTGAGCGCGGCGCATAGAGAAATTTTGCCTCATTTTCACTCTTCAGCTCAGAAATTCGCCCAGTTTTGACTAGTTTTACTTTTTCATGTGATGATTGACCTACCATGATGTAATTTGATAACTATGATGTAAATTTGGCATGTTTTTACTTGTTCTAGAGGATTCATTCACTAAAAAGTGAAAATTAAGTGAATGGATCAGTTTCCTAGCATATAGAGGCAAGTTGTTTGGTTGCCTAGATTTTAGCTCCATGTTTAGAATTGGTTGAAACAGCTCCTAGAAGGATGAGCTCGACCCATAGAGGCATGGGAAGGGGTTAGGATGGTCTATATATTTTATTTTCTGAGACATTTTCAGGGTTGGACTCTTGGGAAAAGTTTGGCACTCCATTGTATATCCATTTTCAGTTTTTGGCAAAGGAAAGTCCAGAGTTTTGCAGCACTTGTTGGGATCCTTGTGGCTTCTGAGTTTTGATGATGTTATTCTCATGTTATTGTAAGTTCCATTAATTTTATATGTATGCCATTTCCATTCTCTTTGCTTCTGAATTAAACAAATGAGTAACTGAGGGAGAATTCATTGATTTGTTGGTGCTCTGCCTTAGACTTTTGTTTAGTTTTATATGTTTTTCGTCAGTTTGAAGAGGATTCTTGCACTCTCTTTCCCTCTTCAGCTCCTTAGCAGTATTTTCAATCCATTAATTTGATCTCAGACATCAAAGCGGCTGCCTACCTCACCCCAACTTGAACTCTGCAAGAATTTGGCCTCATCCCCAAGCCCGAAATTGTTTTTCCCTTTTTCCAACAAAAACCCCTAAAATTCAAAATAAAACCCTCCTATTTGTTTATCTAGCCTAAGATAAGTTGTGTTTTAGTGCCCCTTTGAATATTTTTATTGAGATTGACCCGGAGAGAGCCCTCTCCTGTCCTCGTAGGACTAGCTACGAGGCTGAGCGTGGTTTGGTGTTGTCCCTTTTTGCCTTACTTCAGCCTAAGGTGGATTTAGGAACTAGCAGGTGGGTATCTAATATAGTTCTCATAACCAAGAAACAAGGGACTATCGAGGTATGTGTAAATTATCGGTATATTAATTAGGCATATAAAGACAATTATCCTACCACACAATATCAACCAAATTATTGATGATTGTACTAGGAACAAAATATTCTCGTTTATGGATTGATTTTCTAACTACAATTAAATCAACATGCTCTTTGTTCGTCATCCTAAAACAACATTTATATGTCCATAGGGCATGTTTGCATACGTAAATTACCATTTTGGATTAAAAATTGTTGGTCAAATTTCCTTGAAGTTGCATGTCTTACGGATTTCACGAAATCAAACATATTGTATAGCCTTACTTGGATGACTTACACTGCTTATTTGTACGAAAAAGATCATGTCATCCTACACGTTTGCATCTTTATGAGATGTAGGCATTCTAACATTCATTTGAATCACACCGTGCTTTTGTGTATAATCGGGATGTTTACTTGGGTTCATTATTCAAAATAAGGCATTCGTGTCAACCCATAGAAGGTTGAGGCTATTGTTAATCCCCTACCTCCTCCTTCCTCTTACGCCAACTTCAAAGTTTGCGAGAAAGAAAAAATTATGCATCGTTTTATCCTGAACATAGGGTACAACTAAAAGTTTCCTTTGATTGTGGCTGTGATGTTCCAGCTAAGTGAGATCTTCACGATAAATTTTTTGATACTTAAACGTACGTTGTTAATTGTTGTTGTTGCATCCACCAGTTCTCATGAAAACATTGCCTAAGTTTTATTTCAAGAGGATGATTCTAACAACGAACATGTGATTTATTACCTAAGTCGGAATCTCGACTGAAGTGAAAAATAAAATATTCACATGTGGAGAAAATTGACCTTGGGAGTTGTTCAATATTTCCAACGATTTTGTAATTACACTTGTTGTTCCATGAAAACCGATGATATCGTTGCAACTAGGTAGTGTATGTTGCAGCGAAACAGTGCTGTTGGGAAAATGCTCTAAATGGATCGTTATCTGCCAAGATTTTCTTTGGAATTAATCCAAAGTCTAAAAATCCATTGGTATTTGAACTTATGTGTGATTTTCCGTGCGGATACAGAAAACGGTGGCCGGAAAACCATCACTAATGAATTTATGTTTACAATCGGTACATTAGATCTGCTGGTATGGGGATATATTCAACCCGGACTCCGACCTTTGACCGAACTTTCACAATCAAGTCGATGGATAATTTGATACCAAAATCGACAATATAATGTTATTGACACTCTTTATTGTCATGTTGGGATATGTTTTTAGCGGTGTATAACTCATGAAGAAGCCAAAAGGTTTTTGAATAGCATTTCGCCACTTTGGAGTGTGTCATGGTCATATGTTTGGGTTTTCAACCAAAAAGATATTTCACGGCTATTTAAGCAGTCGTCTCTGTTCAAAAATTTATATTCTCATGGTTAGAAAGAGTTCACTATGGGGGTCCCAAAATTGTTTGTTTGACACCATGCATCATATTTTCCTTACTCCCTATCATTATCAACTTAACGGAAAAGAAAAACACATGATTTTGAAAGTTAAAGTATATTTGTGTCCTATTCTTCATATTTATTAATATACCTTATTGTTTTATTAAATATTACATTTAGCTACGGAAGTTGATACAATTCTCTGACTACTCACGAATCTGTGATTTCACTTCATTGTTAGCCGGGGTTTAAGGGCATAAAATCAGCAAATGATTACATGGATGGATAAAGGGATGATCCCCTCATGGATTTGAGCCCTCATATCGAGCCTATTCATCAAGAAGGTTGTGCATTCATCCCGATTAAGATAACGGTCAACACGTTGCGGCGTGCGGAAGACGGACAAAATAATACGACTATGTCGATTCGCTTTCAATAGAAAATTGAAAAATAAGCGATATCTCATTTTTTATTTAAGTTGTATAAGATTGTAATATAATATAAATGAGCTTAGAATTCACATATGGTTGAATGCATCCTATAAAAACATATGAACTACTGTATAATAGAGCATGCAAATTTCATTTTCTTGAGCATTTTGTTTGAATATTTTCTATTAATTTAAAGTTTCCTTTTCCTTCCAATTTGGTTGTTTATAGATTTGAGAACCCTCTTTGCAATGTGGAGGGACCCTACGAAGCAAACGATTAATTTTACTTTTGATTTTATGCATCTCAACCGCATTTCTGTTTCGTAATTGATAAGTTTTGATTCATGTCTTGTTCTAGTTCACATAGGTTTCAGCCAGTTCAACTTGTTTTGAATGTTTTATTATGTAGAACAACTACTTGAATTCATTTTATTCCATATGCTTTATGTAGTTTAGTTCAATTATTTTCATTTCTATTTCTGGCTAAATTTGCAATGAAATTTGATTTCAGTATGTTCATGGTTTTTAGACTTTCATGCTTTCATAAGATTAGAGCTATGTCATATTCCATGCTTTTTAAATTAGTTTTGTATTTTACCCATTGTAAATTATCAAATCAACAGTAAAATGTCATTGATTATTCTTTTGAAAAGAGTCATCATTAAATATTTTTAAAACTCAATTCAATAGAAAGTAATCATATAAATAACATTTACTTAGATGATAGAATTGTAACAACATGTGCTAATCCATAAGAATTTAACATTGATCCATAAAGTTCAAAATTCATAACAAAATCTAAAAATTCAAATATCACTTTAAATAATAAAATACTTCTAGCACATATGGTGCACTTGCACATATGAGTTTAATGAATATGATCGATGATTTATGCTTGCAATTAAGAACATTAAATTGACTAAATATTTGAGTATGGATGACGAAGGTATAAATATAAGTCTTAAATGTTATGTTATGCACGAGGAGAGATGCAAGGGTAGGTTTATAAGACGATGGAAAGTTTTGATTCACCATCATCATCACTCTGCGACCTCGAAGTTCTACTGCCACTCAAACTCGATTCCACGGCCACCGATGGTCCCATAGACTTCTGAGAATCCTGAATCTAAATTCTAGCCTACTTCCACCTGTTCATCTACTTGGCTTTCGGTGCCAAAATAAAATCTTGTCTCCAACTACAAGAGTAAATTGTCTGTCTTAAATAAGTTAACTACTTCAGAGACGAGGAATTGAAAGTCCTAATAGAAATAAGAACAAGAAATTCATTCAAATTACCAACGACGGAAAGAACCAAAGAAGCCAAAGAAATTCTGTTGAAAGAACTAAATACTTACATGGTTCTAAGGTATCCATCTGTGGTTGAAGGAACGAGTACACAATCTCAATGGTGAACAACCTAAGTTGGAAAATCGAGAGGTGGAGAGGAGGAGGAAAGAGTGAAATGAAACTAGGAGATCCGGAGAACCTATTGGATACAACGCCCAACTTATACAATGAAAAATATTTCACCTAGTATCTCCTAACTTTCATGGAATAAGAAGTGAAGACCCAGAAACATTTTCTCTTTGAATTTGAAATGTATACCCGGATCATACAATTATCTACATGACTCTTAAAAATTAAAATTTTTCACTGTAGAAAAGTTCAACATTAAAATAGTTTATGAAGTTTAGGTACAAATTCTATAGGAACATAGGCATAAATGAAATATAAATTCTTAAAGATAAATATAATTATTATTGTATGCCACATAGCATGAAAGATGACGCTTTTAATATGGCACAAAAAGAAAGATAAAATCTTGAAGATCTTATAAAATATTTTTTTATAACATCAAGAAAGACCAAAATGGTGTCTTGGATGAGGAAACTTTGAAAGCCCTCCTATCAAATCTCTAAAAGAATGGTGGATTCGATCTTCCTCAATGTAATGGGAAAGGAGACATTCTGGTTACCATTAAGAAAAATATGAATTGTACTAGCATATTTCAAGAGGTAAAACATGAACTAGGAAAAGTCCAAGAGATCCTCCATTATCAAAAATAAATAAATATGCGGTACAAGGACGAGTTAATAGGGAAAAATAAGGGCCAAATTTTCTTGATAATTTCAAAATAGATATTTGGGGAGTCTTAGTGAACAAGTTGGCTTTTGTAAAATGCAAAACAAGAAAAAGTTGAGAATGGTGTTATCTATTTTTTTGTCCTAGATGTAGAAAGAAACATGCTCTAAGAGAATGTTCCTTAGACTTAAAAAATCCATAGAAACTTTTGTGTGATATGTACATAAAATCATGATGTAAATAATGTCCCTCTATACCGAGGACTTGGGTTGTATACTGGTGAAGAGGATTCAGAGTCCAGAAAGATCCTCTCTACTCTGCGAGAAGACAGGGGAAAAATATTCAAAATCAAATGAAAATTTTAATTCCCAACAGTTTGCACAATATTCACGAAGAGTTAAGTCACTATGCCATGTCGACCTTGGGATCAGCCAAAACTTTGGAATCAAGGGTGGAAAAATCCTATGGAAGATATGCTCAATATCACTCCTGCATCCCTCCCTGTCAAAAACTTTCCACCACAATTATTTTCCCACAATAATCAAATACCTCAAGTCGAGCTCAAAATAAAATCACGACTCTCCTAATACACAAAAACCCAAACCAATTACCCGTCCAACCACTTGCAAATCCAAATAAAAACACTGTTTACAACATGGAAGAAAAAATTCTCAAACTTATATAATAACTTACCTAGATCTAATAATGTCGATTAAAATTTGGTAGGTAAATGAAAATAAGAACTCTTCTATTTTTATTGAGGATACGAAGAAAAAATTCTCAAAAAATAGAAATAAAGTTGAAAAACTTTCTTTATTGAAGAAAATGATCGAGCATAAAATAATATTCCCATAATGTCTTGTACGTCCTCCTATTATAGAACAACATTAAGTATCTATTAGACCACCTTTTCCTGGGGACAGAAAGTCAGTAGAGTAGAATAACAAATCTGCTTTCATGATTGTAGTATGATGGATGAATTAAAAAATATGCATGTAAATTTATTTATTTTAAGTATAGAAATACCATTTTTTTCAAAAACAATTAAGGAATTAAGTACTCGAAAAGAAAAAAGAAGAGACACAAAAGAATCAATTAGTTGGGGTGGAAGTAGGCATCTTGATGGGAAGACAACAATGAGGAAATTGTTGAATCCGGGTAGCCCCCATTGTGAAAATCACTTTGTCAATGGAATTGAAATACCAAACATATGATTAGAGATTTGGGATGTCTATAAACATAATGAGTAAACAAATTATGAATCAACTAAACTTCCTAACATTCAATACACACCAACATTATTACAATTAGCAGGCAATTAGGTAATTAAACACAGTGGTGTGTTCGAAGATATTTTGTATGCTTATATTTTTACGAATATCCTATTAATTTATGGTTTTAACACCAAGGATAATTTAGGAGGACATAGAGTTAATTTCCAGACCTTGGTTGAATACATTTGATGCTTTCATCAAATGTGATCAAGAGACATGTTTATCTCATGGTAGTTCAACAAATAGTTTACATTATATCATTTGAAAAAACAACAATAGATATAAGTGAGAATGGATAAATGATGATAATGATATACAACCCATTTTTACTATTGCACAAACAGGTGAGGATCAGTTTTAAAATTCAGCACTAAAATAATGGATATCATATAATATGACAATTATCAAACATTTCAATAACAATGTAATATCGAATATTTATCATATGAACAAATATCTTGACATTCTATGAGAAAATTAAAATTAAATGAGAAATTTTTCAGGAAAAGCATTGAATATTAAAATGGGAATAATACAAAAAATAAATTGGTAGAGACCTTGTAGTGCTCTTGTACTTTCACTTGGTCTCTGGAATGTAAAGATTAATCCCCCAAAAATTGTATGTATCCTGTGTACAAGAAATTTTTAATTGTCACTGCAATCATCCAGAACATTGGAGAGCTCATTCTATGACCAAAATAAAGTGTCATGCTGAAAATACCATCATTTTTTGTCCCTTTTATGAGCACAACATTCACTCCTGAACAAGCAACTTCCTGAACATATAGAAACACTGTTTGTGGCGGCCTGGTGGCCATTCCTTTCAGCTTGGTGAGAAGAATCTTTCTTTGGTCCCACTTTGGTGGTGGCGCTCTGTCTCCCCGGTTGTTCATCCTTAATCTGTTTATGGAAATTTTTAAAAATGGTGAAGTTTCCATCATAAAAAATTCATGGGTGTGAGTGGGGTTGTTTAAAATATTACAGCCTTCCTCCTTTGGCATCTTATGCCTTTGGGAAACTCTGAGAATAAGGCCTCCCTTACTGTGTGTGAGATCCCCAACCTCCTCATCTCCTATAAATAGCCATCTTCCATTGATGAGCTATAAATGCAAACATGTCTGTTGCTTATTTGAAAGACCTATACTACATTTTGTGAAGAAAAATATAGAGAATGTAAGAGTCCATAGTTAGAAGCTTCGACTTATGTCTTCATCAAGTATGAATTCCTAATAATCGTCGAGGACGTGCTTCCGTGAACCGACGAGAAGATTCCGGCAATAAAGATCGATTGTAACTCTTTCTTCTGTTAATACATATACATGACTATTGTTGGTTTTCTGTCTTGTATTATGTGTTTTATTGGTACAATGTTATTAAACCATCCTTCGCATTGGTTAGTTGATTATATGAATGAGATCATTGTTTCGTATGTTGCTCATTTTGAACGGTCTTCGTACGGATATCAGCATCGTATCGAAGGATTGTGACCGGGTCAGATGGAATCAATAAATTCATCACCACCACAACAAAACAGGCGTTCTGGGACTCTGATGGACGAGTACACCACTGTCGTTTCTTCGTCAATTAAAGAAAACTACATCGCTTGTCCCGCTTTGCTACTAGACCACTCTAAGGTTCGAGGGATCATCCTGCGAAGGATTTGTTCCATAAAAATTGGCGACTCCACTAGGGATCGATGCGAGTTTGTCATTTCACCCTTGTCGAGTTGACTTGGGTCATTCCCTTGCTTGTCTCTCTTTACGACTTCCTTGATTTTTAGAAACCTCCTGTTCAACTCCGATCTTGTCAAGATTGACCTCTTTGCTCATGGGCCCTACTTTATCCCATAGATATTCAGAAGCAGCAGCGCTTTTGTTTGTTCTTTCACCAATTGGTGTTGGTTGCCTTTGTTGCGATGGCACTGCTTCTGTTTAGCCGTTCTTGTATACTGGTCGCCTTTACCTATGAGTTGGTTTGACTACCTATTAGTTTTAGCAGCCTATTTCAGTTTGTTTTTTAGTTTACTTATTGATGTTGCAGTTGTTTCCGTGCTTTAGTTTTCTCTTCTCAGCTGGCCTTTCTCTTTCCTATCGGTCGTTCACTTCTAGGTTCTAGGTCTTTCTCTCATTGAGCCTTAAGGTTGAAGGTTGGCCTCTTTTTTTGTTTTGGTAGTTCAGTTCACTTGATCGATTTTGGTGCTATTGATGCTTTGGTTTTGGTTTTGTTGAACTGATGCTTTGTGCTGCGTTGACTCTCCATCTCTTGTTTGTTTTCTAGATTGTTATCATTTTTAGTTGTTGAAGGCTTTCCACTTTTGCTTGAAAGAATGCTTCATTAGTTTTGAGTGTTTTTTGTGTTTGTCGCTGATTAGGTCCATTTAGTTTGAATCCTCATTTTAATATCATAACTAGTGTTGCTTTGTTTTTTAATATTGATTGGTGCATTGTAGCCATTTCATTTGAAAAACTGAAAAAAGTGCATCCTTTCATTTTGCATCGGAGAAATGAAAAAGTCTTTCGCATAACTGCTTTCTGAGAAGAGTTTTGAGTTTGTCTTTCAAAGTTGTATTAGATGCCATTAGGGGACTTCTTTGTGTGTTTTCTATGTTCATGATTTGGTCTCTATCCTTTTTAATTCTGGCATTCATCGGATGGAAAAATGGTGTTCTGTTCATATAGCTTGCTTGAAGTTTAGAATCCTGATAGTGGGGCCTTAGAAAGTGAAACACTAATTCAAGATCAATTTTAAAGTCAATTAGAAGTAACCTAAGGAAACATTGGAACTATGTGAAACTTTTAGTGATCTGGGCTGAAGACGTGTTCGGCGTCTTGAAAACCTGATAAACTGTCATTCTCCATGGTTGAGCATTTCCGTGTGGACTTATGCTCCGTGTGATATATAAAAGGAATGAGAAAATTTGAGCGAATTTTAAGGATTTTAAATTTTAATAGGGGAGAATTTTTTTTATATAAAACCCATTTTCTATGTAGTTTTATAAATTAGCCTTAATAATGTTTAAAAATATTAATTATTAAATATTAGCCCACCAAATAATTTCCCCATAAAACTAAAATAGAGATTACGCTCGGTTTTTCTCTTTGTTGGAGAAAATTTCAATAGCATTAACTTTCAGTTCTGGGTGTCGAAGGAGGGCTTGGAGTGGTGCTTCATTTTTTCATTGGTTAACGGGAATTTACGGAGTCGGAGAGGTGGTTCAGGGCTTGGAAGAGGCATGGAAGTTGAATGTGAGGATACTTATGAGCCTACGAGATCGATGGGTGTGGTCGATGAAGGTGGGCACCCCAAGATGCGGACGCCGATGACGGAGTGACGTGCCCTTTGCGTGGCAAAGACGGTTGTTCAGGGAGATGGACATGGTGGCGGATTTGGGTTCAATGTCCAAGATAGCCCCATTTCACAGAGTGTGAAAATTAATGCCAGCAACGAGGAGGGTTGCAATGGGGTGGGTATTGGCCCCTTGGGTTACCATTGTATTTATATTTTTTCTATAAATTTGTTGGTCAGGGTCGGATACTTCAAGTGTCTGTGATTGTCTTGGCAGGTCTAACGGTGCTCTTGTCATTATTATTTTTAATAAATTTTCCGATTCGAATGTGTGGACCGGCTGGTGAATGCGGACTAAGTGATTGCATCAAACTTCAACGAGGGTCCTCATAGGTGAAATTTCAGCCCTCTCTGAGAAATTATTCTCTGACAAAGGTGCGACTCCTAAGGCATAATTTTGCCCTAGGACAAAAATTTTCAACCATTAATATATGTAGTTTTATATATAATTTTAAGCCCTCGTATCAAGGACAATTTTGAGCCATATTTATTGATTATATGAATCTTTCAAAAGTTTTCTTGTGTGTTGAATTAAACTTGGATAATTAATTTAAACCTATTTAGTTGAGCCTTATTTGAGAACTATGTAGTTAGATACATACTATACGATACTGTTTTTGGCATAATTTTACGCCTGCTGTAGCCATTTCTTAATCTAATGTATTTTGTGTCATCTAGAACCTAAATACGAGCCATCCTAAGAAGTTTCTTTCGGACCTAATGAAGAAATAAAATTGTAGTAATATATTTATGGTGTTGCGGTCTAATAGTGCGGTGAATACGGGTGTCTGTCCTAGTCCTTGGTGAATGCTTAAGAACACGAAAGTTTCGGAAGGTTCAATGTGTGAAGGTTGCAAATGTTTCCTTAGCGTTTAAATTCGGTGGGATTTCAATTTATCTCTTATATGCAAGGCTTTCTCTTGAGAACAATTCCAGAGTAAGTGTGATCTTTAGGTTTTGAAATTAATATATGATATTCATTTGTCTTTCTTTTTTTGAATATTACATTGGTTCATGTTGTGATAACCATAAGATGAAGTAGAAAATTAGTGCTTGAAATTAAAGGTGTTGTGATTGTAGAAATGTACAAAATTTTACAATATGGGTTTGGTCATTTTATAATCTTCTCGTGATATCTATTTACGCTCTAATGTTAATAAGTTCAAAAGAATCTGTTTCGAATTGAGGAATTTGCATATGATACAAGAAGTTGGAACTAACTCACAAACCTAGCGTTGTTGATACATAGCAAGTTTATTTTCACTCGTCTTTCATTCTCATGAATAGGTAAGAAATTTGTTGGGAATTTCTAATCAACAAGTTATAGGGTTGTGTCGATTTGGGTAGACTCGTAGAGTTGTTAAACGTGGTTGTTATAAACTCTTTTGTCAACCCATGGATACATGGAGTTTAATTTCCCTTGATTTGAAATTTCCAATGATTTGACACTAAGAATCATTGAGTGGTAACGATGATTAACAGCTTATTTTCTTATTTTTTTGCCTTTCCCTTGAATAGTCAGCAACAGGAGGGAAGTTTGGAAGTCTGAATATTGTGATTTGTGATGTGCATTTATGTTGAGTTAGCTCTTTGGTAACTTGTCCATGATCGTGATTTGAGGCTTATGAAGTTTGTTGTTGTTTGTAGAATCTTCTTGGTATTAATCTCATCCCAGGGCCATTGTTCCATGGAAGTTGGTTAAATAACAAACACTAAGTGATAATTAGGGTTTTAAATTTTTGATACAATAACTAATTTTGGTTTATAGGATCCAAATGTGCTTTTTTGAGCTGAAAATTTACATGGCACCCTTGTGTTTAAATCATGGAAAATTTTGAATCTTTTCGTTATTTCATGGCCATGCGGAGGCGTGTTTCACTACAAAACAACAGGATATTAAAATACGGGTGGTTGAATTTCCTGCAATTTAGGTTACATAAAACACAAAATTTGGTCAAATTTTGTTAGTAAGTAATCCCCAGCAGGTTATCCAATCATGTTGTGACATGAGAAGAGCTTGTAGATTAGCCCATGCAAAATGGCTACCAGTTAGGTGGTCCGTACATGTTGGTTTAAGAGGGATTGATACCAAGAACAATTATAAAAAGAAACACAATAATGTTTTGAAATTTTGATATGATAAAAGTCCATAGCTCATGCTCATGAAATTGGACAACATACCATATTGTATTCTATTTGTTGATGTTTCTTCATTACAGAATTCAAACTAAAATGGTTATTGAATGCAAGAGTAGAAATCCCGAGTAACTACGCAACACGTAGAATCTCACCCAAGCTAGTATGCCACAGTGAGAGTAGGCTCCCCCGAATGAATACACCTGCAGGGCCTAAGATAAATGCACACCCTACCAGAAATAAGATGAGGTTGTGTCTATAAATCAACCACATCACTGATCTCTTCCATAGGTGTGCTGCTATTTCCATTAAAGGCCAATTGCTCTTACACCGGAGAGGGAGAACATGCTGGGAGAAACAGTGGGTCGTAGTTTGAGTGTCGGGCATGCTCTATCCCCTTAAGATGCTATTATGATGTATCATGAGATTTAGCCGCAATTTGAGGTGGTTGCATTGCTTGCTTGCATCTTTTCTCCTATTTGTCTATGTAAACATGTGTTTTAAGGTGTAGAGAAAGCATTCTTTAACAATAAGTTGACTTGGAAAGTGAAATTTGGTTGTACGATAAGTTAGTGTTGCATTCTTCTATGTTTGGGTCAAGAAAGGAGTTTCATAAATATAGGATTTAGGCATTTAAAATTTTATTGAGTTGCAGTAGGGGCTTGACTTTTATGTTGCATATGCTATGAGATGGGGTTTTCACAGGTCAACAATGGATGCCCCCTTGTGTCATTATACTTAGACATATCATTTTAATTTCGCATTTTTAGTCTATTTCGATGATTATTGCATGGATGGGAAATTTTCAGTATATGTTCATGCCATTGGTTGATGTCCAGATTTTATGCGAGAACGTAACCCGGAGCATATGTAACCATAGCACGGAGATGCAATGGAAAAATGATTATTTTTATTAATAAAATAATAGTGAAATAAAGCTTACAAACATAATGGAAACAGAAAGCTGGGCGCGGCGCGCATGTCTGCGAGAAGAATGTGGCGTGCACATGCCTCCCAACTATGTTACAATGAGGCTCGCAGGGAGCTGTGGGACATAATGAAAATGAATGGAGCTACTAGGGTATTGGCTGATATCACGGAAGGATGTTTCGCATTCCTGACACACAGGCACGTGTTTATAATGGAACCCTTGGTGGGAACAAGCGGCCCCAGAGGCATTGGTGGCCATATCTCAAGGAGAATATGTGTCGCTCGACCCCACAATTGTGCTACAATCGGAACATGATGTGGAATGTGGCGAGAAGCTAGGGCCTTTGGTAGTGCTTGTCTTTGAGAAAGATGTCTTGTCGGCTCCCCATTACTGAGCGTATTTAATGCAAACATGATGGAGATGTGAGCGAGGCACAGAACGCGGTAGTGCTTATCTGCGAGAAGAATGTGTGTGAAACAAGCCCCATGAACTATGTTACAATGGGGCTCAAGGTACAAAAGCATTGTTGAGAAACAGCCAATATCCAACGTCCAAAAACCTAGGAGATGGGCGCCAAAACTATGAGCCTGTTTGGTGGGTGGTGGTTCCGGCATCCCGAGGACGTAACTTTGGCATCCGATCTCCGTTTGTTGCGCTAAATAGCCTGGGTCAGAAAGATCTGTTAGAGGACTACAACTTTTGAGTGAGCTACGATGGTCAACCTTGTATTCACTCCAAGCCCCAAAAAGCGTCGTTTAGGGCCTCGAAAACGGCTCCAGTTCAGGACCCAGCCTGTATAAATAATGAAAGTTGTTGCTAAAACACGAACTGAAATAACTGATGGTGGGGGTTCAAATGGACTCAATGGGTGGCCACCAATATCATGGATCATTAAGTCCACAAAAGCGACTCAGGGTCTGAGACCAAAAACACTAAAAATAGTAATTGTGATGAAGGTAGCGAAAGAATTGATGTTGCGGGTCCCAGAAGAAAATGGAATAGATGGGTATTTGCCGATAATACTGGATCATTGGTACACATTTAAATTAGTGATTTTATAACATGGATTGATATTATGGAAGAGATATGTTCCATGTTGAGTATTGATATCAAGTGCTTGTTATTGATTTTAAAGAAGCTCCAAAGCTCACAAGAAGGATAAAAAAATGAGCAATTTTTTTAATGTTGAAATAATATGTGTCCTCTTTTTTTCATACAAAATACAGGTTCTCGAGGTCATGTGGAAGGAGATGAAAAATAAGTCAAGGTTATGTTACTATGTAAGGAGATGTACCTTAGTAACAGGGTTGTATGGTTAAGTAATATGAAAAAATTGGACTTGGGAATTAAACTTGTGGAGAGGTCAAAAAATTTGAAATTCAGCAACCTTGGAAAAGCAATGGAAATGACTTAGCAAAAAATGGCTAATCATTAAAAAATGCAAAATATTTCATTTTTCATTTAAAATTATCTCTTAAAATACTTGTAAATATATAATCATATTGCCATGCCATATGAAAAGAAAGATACATATATAAAAAGGTCTAAGATTCCAAATGATCTAGTATCTACTATCAATGCCTCTTTGCTCCTTTAGTGGGCATATATATTGGGTCATCCTCTAGTAGTGGAAGAGTTAAGCAGCTTGGGTCCAAACATAGTGGTGGGTATTGAGTCTAGTATAGGACTTTGTCCATCTTGTGGTAGCTAGTTAAGGACATCCTCTACGCGGCAACTCCTACTCATATACATCTACGGCGGAAATCCATGAAAAGATTTATTGACGCGATTAAATACTCAGTGTTTTGGGTGTGATTTTTGAGGCCAAGAAAAACTTGCGATTTTATTTGGGTTATTTCTTGGGATGGGAGAAAATGGAAAAAAAATAAATATAATTTCAATATTTTGGCATAATTATACATTATTATAGAAATATAATATTCATTGACATTGGATACAGGAAAAGAAATTATACATTAGGCAAATTTTGTTTGTTTTGCTTAAAATCTTATACAGTTTTGTCACATTTGACATAGAAAAATATTCGTCTTTCCATAGAATTAACAAGGAGAAATAATACGGAAAGGAAAAAAATGGAAGTAGACGGATGATTGCTTTGTCAAACAAAAAAATGATCTATTCTCAATTTTTACATGGTCGAGTCTAGATGGAAGATATGATTTTATAAGTGTAGCCAAAGTGTGTCTATGCTGACAAAAACAACTTCGAGCATGTGTCTAAGATAGTTGAAAACTGCTAAAAAATAGACCTATTTGATTGTGTAACCCTTAATATACGGGTCGGTAGAAAAACATTTTGGGCGGTGGTTGTTGGTGAAAAAATATTTTCATCCCAAGGGAAGGTAGAGATGAGTTTCTCCAAAGACATCTCTGACAACTACGTAATTGACATAAATTAGTCATTCTAATATTGGAATTGTGTAGGCAGGGAAGTGATGGCCAGAACTTGGTACAAACGTGCAATGGAAGCATGTGCTTAGACTGAACCATTGAAAAAGGTTGTGTTCAAGTTCTTATGTGGGCTGTGACTATTTGGACGGAAGATGGAGACTACAAAGGTTAATGCCCTTGATGAGAGGCATTGAGTGATGCAAATATTTGCAAGAAATTGAAGGTACGTATGTACGAATTTTTATATGACAAAATATTAGTTTATTATACCAATCTAAGTAAAAGTGGGTGATTTATCGGTTTTTTCCTTTAACTTGTTAACGATGTCTAATTGAATGGTATGTTCGATAGCGTTATTTTGATTAGTTACTTAATTTAGTAAGTAACTACAGAGTTTGCATCTACAAGTGCTTTGATCGGATTAGTTACTTAATCTAATAAAAACTTCAACGTTTGCATCTCACAGTTTTCCAAGGCCAATTACAATAGTATAAAACTGATAGTATTATAGCAATAATAACTCAACATGTCATTTGCTGTAACAATTGAATGCAGGACCTGGAGTGAGTAAGCATAATCGCTCCTTCCAATCACAAGAGATAAATCCAATTCTAATTGACTCTTTCATATTTTAGTTTGTCCACTATCATTTCTTGGTTACCAAATGAATCTTGCTTCTCCGGTCCATAAATCATGTCCAATTAGCTTTTGGATTTTGAAATTTCTCGGAATGATAATACATGCTACATATTGTGGCTAACCCTACAACAATCCATATCCAATTGATCTTTTGGCTCTTAAGATTAGAAGTGATACCACATCATAGAGAATGGGTACATATCATCTTCTCTATAGCCATGCAACAATCCATATCCAATTCATTTTGTCCTTGAAGTTGCCCAAGTTATAAATGCATCAAATACTGATAAAGTCTACATATGTAACCTTTTTCTGAAAATTTGGTGCATCTTGAGCAAGGGGCTAAAATGGCTTTGTGCTAAGTATATATATTTTTACATAGATAAGCTAAATACATTGTGGTGGGGTATTGATTATTGTTTTAAAAAAGGGGTATATGTATAAAATTTAGGTGTTTCTCAAATATTGTGTAGTTCAAAGTAGTATTCGAGCCTTAAAGTGATGTGGTATTCATGTTCCTAATTACTGCAATGTTATTATTCACATTTATGGTACGCATTAGCCAGACAACATCGAGAGAGGTTGCATGGGCGCTATTGTGGACGAGAGGGTTGAATATGGTTGCAATCAACGCATCTGCAGTTGTGGGACACGAGTATCACATACAAAAGCTGGGATCTACCATTTCATATCTTAAAGGCTGAAGGGTGAGAGATGCGTACGAATAGACTCGGTTCTAGAACGTACAAATATGGTATAATGGCTCCTTGGAGAGGATCTAATCTATTGGTATAGTAATCATGGAAAGGATCTAATCTATGGAATGAACGGATGATTTCTTTGTCAAACAAAATAATGATCTATTCAATTTTGACATGGTCAGTACGGATGAAACAGAGATGATTTCCCATAGAAATTGTAGCCAAAGTATGTCTATGATGACAAAAACAACTTGAGAATGTGTCTAAGACAGTTGAAAACACACTAAAAATAGACCTATTTCATTGTACAACCCCTAATATACGGGTGGGTATAAAAACATTTTTAGATGGAAAGTTTTTTGAACTAAAAAAAAATTTCATCCCAAGGAAAGGTAAATGAAGTTCCTCCGAGGCATCTATAGCAACTATGTAATTGACATAAATTAGTCATTCTAATGTGGAATTGTGTAATACGATGATGGTAGAACTTAGTACAAGCGACCCATAATGCATTGGAAGCATGCGCTCGGACCAAGACCATTGAGAAAGGTTGTGTTCACTTCTTTTGTGGCTACATCTATTTGGAGAAGATAGAGCTGAGGTTATTTATGATAGGAGAGGCATTGGAGTGATGCAAATATTTGCAAGAAATTGAAGGTCTGTATATACGATTTTTTATATGAAAAAATATTAGTTTATTATACAATCTAAAGTAAAGTGGACTAATTTATCGGTTTTTCCTTTTTAACTTTTAACGATATCTAATTGAATGGTATGTTCGATAGCATTGAAGTACGATTAGTTACTTAGTTTAGTAAGTAACTCAAAAATTTTCATCTACAAGTGCTTATGATCAGATTAGTTGCTTAATCTAATAAATAACTTCAAGTTTGCATCTCCTGAGTTTTCCAAGGCCAATTACAATAGTATGGAAACCATGATAGTAGTATACTTAATATTAACTCAACATGTCATTTGTAACAATTGAATGCGGGACTTGGGTAGGTAACATAATACGCTCCTTCCAATCACAAGAGATAAATCCAATTAAATTAAATACTCTTTCATATTTTTAGTTTTTTCTTTATCATTTTTACTAAGCTATCTGATGCATCTTGCTTCTCTCAGTCCATAAATCCATATCCAATTAGCTTTTGGCTTTTGAAAATTGCTCAAATGATAATACATGCTACATATTGCGACTAACCCTACAACCAATCCATATCCAATTGATATTTTGTCTCTTAAAGATTTCAGTGATACCACATCTAGAGAATAAATTACATATATCTTCTCTATATGCAACAATCCATTTTCAATTCATTTTTGTCCTTGAAGTTGCGCGAGTTATAAATGCATCAAATATTGAGAAAATCTACATATGTAACCTTTGTCTAAATCTTTGGTGCATGCGGAAAGCTTGAGGGCTAAGGCTGAAAGCACTGTACTAAGTATATATATTTTTACATAGATAAGCTAAATACATCGTGGTAGGGTATTGATTATTTTTTTAAAGGGTATATGTATAAAATTTGGGTGTTTCTCAAGATTGTGGAGTTAAACGATGTTCCAGGAGCCTTGAAGTGATCTTGTGGTATTCTGTTCTAGTTATGCAATATTTCTTTGTTCACGGTTATGGTACACATTAGCCAAGACAACCTGTCGGTACCGCATAGGCGATGGCCATGGACGGAAGGAGTTGAAATATAGTGACAATCAATGCACATATACGATTATGGGACTGGTATCACATCTGGCTTCAGAGTTCTGCCATTGCATATCTTAAAGGTGAGGGTGAGGAATATGCACTTTGGAAAATAGAATCACATTTCTAGAACGTACAAATATGGTAGTAATCCCTTGGAGAGGATCTAATATGTTGGTATAGTAATCCCTTCGAGGATCTAATCTGTGGAAGTGCAAAATATTAGCTAGTTTATTTACGATTGCTGGTCTTTTGTGATGGCGGAAATTTGCTACCAAATGTATGAGAAGGGCACTTTAGCTAGTGTGGACATAAAGTTTCTAGCAGGATGTCATATGTGTGTGAAATCTATCGCCTATGGGAGATATGTCTGTTTCAATCAAATAGTCGATGATGGGAAGATATTTGTCAATTTGGCACGAGTTTCGCATTTTTTGATGTTTAGTTCACTGATAGGTACAAAGCAATTAGTTATTGTTCGGGTTATTAAAATCTTTGAAGATTGTATACGATTTAAATTGGGTTTTCTGTTGATATTTTATCTTTAGCTATTATGTCACAGTAAAATTAATCATACATAGATACTTGTTTGCCACCACGATACTATTCCCTAACGGATGTGAGTAATTAATTATTGTTTAGTTATTGAAATCATGAAGATTATGTATCTTTAGAGTTTAAATTGAATTTTCCTAATGATATTTTTCTTTAGCTATTCCCATGTCCACCATGAAATTAAATGTACATAGATACTCTCCAAAGATAATCATGAATTCATTATTTTTTTTTATTTTTTTCTGTAATTTGGTAACGATTTGAAAAACCAATGGTCTACCAAAAACGTACGAATAATAAGAGACAGCGGATTGATGGTTGGATATGGGCTTAGTGCAACCCTAGCGACGGCGCAAGGGGGAAGGGGGGGGTTTCCCATGTTACGAAACAACAACAACCATGAATGAGGGACACGATAAAACTTGGGGGAGTTCTTTGTTCCAAAATATATCCATTTTTGTACATGTTGTAATGTAATTTCCTTCAAGGTTGGGATAGTTGGCAATAAGTCGATTTCCATAATGACCGGCATTAAAATTTTAGGCGGTGACTAAGGCTCTCTACCATATCGATTTTTCATTAATTTAAAGTGTAAAATCAATTTCTGATTTAAGCAAGGACAAGTACGAAGTAAGATTTTGATGGGTTGTTTGGTGTGTGAATAAAAAGTGGGATACCCCACACTTTGGAATTGTTTTACATTATTAAGGTTCCTCCTTTTGTTTTACCATTATGGGAAGTTTCACTTTCTCTTATCACGAGTTGTGTTATGAATGGAATGAAGTTACACTTTCTCTTATCACGAACTATTTTATGAGTGGAGTGCACAATGTTAGTTTGATGGTATTTTTATATATTGGGATGTTGCATTATTTAATTACAAGATTAAAATTGAATACTTTTCTGGTCGAAACTTTTATTTTTAAAGTTTTTAGTCAAGTACCATCTCGATCGAGCTTTCGCAGAGAGCCACTGCGCGGAGGGCACAGATTGTGTAATAGTTGTGTAGCTGGCAACATGCTGTTGGTGATTATATGCATGTAGGAGAGTTGAACTCCATTGTTGCATTATCTTGTGAAGGATTAGTTGAGCTTAGTGAATTTGTAATCTTGCCCTAAGATTCTGATCATTCCACGAAAGAGATGCTGCCATGAGCTAAGTTGGTTTGGATGTGCGTAGCGAATAGTGAGGGGCTGTTGTTGATTTGGAGGGTGTGTTTGGATTGTCGTATTGACTCTTCTCATTAGTTATTGGTGTTGTAATTTAAGTGAAGCTTTTCTGTCATTGAAGAAATCGGTAGAGGCATGGGCCTTTGTGTTGGAGGATTGTTGAAACAAGGCTGATGCTGTAAAGATCCCAGTTTGTTGAAACTCCTCCTCCAACCTCATCCATCAAGTGCTAATGTGCCTGTTGCTGCTATGCTTCGTAGAACTAGAAGAATGTGTTTTCCAAAATGTACGAGAACTCTTTTGCCACGGTACATCGCATGCCATGCTTGGTCCTAGGTGGTTCTCTTCCTTCTACTCACGATTCAACTACCATATCTTCATTGGAACCGACACCCGAACTCCACTAGAAAACGATTCACCATTTTGTAGTAGTGATTCACCATTTATGGTAATTCACCATGATTTTACAAGATAATATAATCTCATGAGAGATTAATAAAAATTATATATTGTATTATATTATTAATAAAATCGCCTTCCATTTTCCTGTATCATGAGGATTTACCCATTTTATTATGTATATAAATTTAGGGGGTTCTTACAATTTTCACTGAGGGCTTTTCGACGGGTTTAATCCTTTATCCATAGGAAGCGGGGTTTTCTGTGGCTGTGATACACGAACACGAGCGATGGGGGAGACTACTGTACACATACGCCATGTCCTTGGTCATTTCTCTTTCATTTGATGTTCAGAGTTATGTGGAAGTTCATGGAAACTTGGTACACCCTCTTTTCTTAGATTACTGAGTATTCATTTTCAGCAATCTTTTCTTGAATATTTAAAAGTGAAAAGATCATTGGTGCTGTCCTTTCACGTTTGTTTCAACATGAAAGTGATCGGTCTTTATTTTTGTCTGTTCTCTACTCTTAAAATAAACGATAGGTTTTATTTGATCATCTTAAAATATTGCCCTTACAAATGTGTGATTAAAAAATTGCCTTCCTTAGTGTTTGGTTGCCATTTGTTACCCAATGGAAAATTTTTAGGAGTTTAACAACAAGAAATCCCCTCAAGAGAATCCTTATCCTTTTCACTGCTTTTGGGAGATATTGGTGCTCCTTATGTAGCAACATTATCTTTGCCTGGGTTAAGCACATGGGTTTCTGTTGATTGCTACTCAACCTCTTTGTGGTCTCAGAATGTTCTACCCAACGCTTCAGTATTCTCTGTGAACAACAACGTGTTGATTCTAAGGTAATTATCTCCCCTTCTTCTCCTATTTCTTCATTCTCTTCTTCTAATTAACATGGTGAAAAGTTTGGATTCTGTTAACTAATTTGGCTAAGAAAATAAAAAAGAAGACGAAGAAGAATAAGTCGAGATAAGAGAGAGGCCAGCTATGTGACTGTTGTGCCTCGGAACACCCTCCGTTTGCAGGCCATCCAACTTCCACGGAAATTCAAATTCCCTTGCATTTCGTGAAGGTATTCACCTAACAAATATTTCCTAGCATTCCCAAGGTGGCCGAGCATGGTCGGGTGGACTTCCGTCGTTTCCTTTGGCTTGGAAGTGTTAGTGGCACATCTTGACTAGCCATGATAAGAATCATAAGAGACAAGGTAAGATTGCAATCACCTTAAGTTGTGTGATAGGCATCATCCCCATTCACCTTTTAACGACACGTAAGATGAAGGCAAGGTGTTGGACATGTTGTAGCCTAGTCACCTCGAGGCTGAAGGCCGAGTTCGAGGTAACACCAAGGCACGCTCGGTCTGGTAGCTAGCCCTACCCGAACGAGGATAGGGCTCTCTCCGGGTCAATCTCGGTAAAAATGTGTCAATAGGCACAGAGATGGTGAAATGAAGATTAACTAATTTTAGGCTAGGTGTGTTAATCGAGGTTTGGAATTATTTTTAGGGGTTTTGTTAAAAATAAGGAAAAGGCAATTTTGAGCTTGGGGATGAGGGCCAAATTCTTGCAGTTCAAGTTGGGGCGAAGGCAATGGCTTTGATGCTCTTAGATTCAATGAATGGATATAAAGGATTCTTTGAAATTTGAAGAGGGCAAGAAGGTGCGAGGATCTCTTAGGCAGGTGAAAACATATAAAACTAAAAAAAAATTTAAGGGCGGAGCACCCATTTCTTCGTGAATTCTCACCTTGATTTACTCATTTGTTTAATTCGAGAAGAAAAGGAAAAGGAAAACGGCATACATATAAAATTAATGAAACTTACGAGGATACATGGAGAAAAACATCATCAAAACTGGGAGCCACGAGGATCCCAACGGTCTTTACTGAAGACTCTTGGTCTTTCCTTTGCCAAAAAGTGCAAGAAATGAATGTGACAGTGCTGAAAACTATTCCCAAGGTCAACCTATGAAAGCCAGCTGGGAAGAAAATACATAATATATGTAAAACCTAACCCCGCCCATGCCTCTAGGGGTCGACTCCTCCTTCTGGGAAATTTGTTTCAACCAACTCTAAACATGGAGCTGAAATCTGGGCGACCCAGAGCAACTTGCCTCTAAAAAGGAAAGCACCGGATTCATTCATTTTAATTTTCACTTTTTAGTGAAAGAATCCTCTAGAACAAGTAAATGTGAGCCAAAAATTACATCAAAAGATAGATCCCAATAATTATTAAAAGTGTTAGTCAGCTGAGCACAGATTTACGAATTGAAAAGTGAAAATTGGGCAAAAATCCTCTGTACGGCAAAGCGCCGGAAAACTCAATACGCAGACACACAGCTGTTTGCAGGTGCTTCCTGAAGTCCAAATCGAGCTCCTTGATAGCTCGTTGGAAATCCTATCGTACGCTATCCGACCCCGAGTGATTTTGATTTGGATGTCATTTTCCCCTCAGCGCAATCTCCCAATACTAGTTCTGGTGAAAAAAGTGGCGGAAAGGCCATTTTTTGGAGGTGTTTTACCTTCAAGACACGAGAACTTGATGAAATATCTCAGCCATTTTACGAGCATGTAATTTACCATAAAAAACCCAAAAACATCAATTTTTTCTTCTGAAGATATCCCAATCATAAACGCGTGTCGGGTGGCGCAACGCGTCGAGCGAGAAAAAGCTTTGTTTTGCAACCAAAATTTTCAAAAATGACAAAATTTACTCCAAATTTGCTGAAATTTGGAGGTGAAGGTCTCCCATCATGTCTCATGCTCGGCCAAGAAGCTTCGGCCAAGATTTGGAGGTGAGATCGGAAGGACAGCACTAGGCGTTTCGTTACTCTCCTCAATCTTTGCCTTCGGGATCTTCATCCGCTGCGCAAACGTGTGTGCGGGCCAATAGTGGTTATTCATGTATACCGGCATGTCTTTTCCCTGTTGGCCTTCGCCATGACCTCGAATGTATTTTTAACTCTCTCAAGCCAAATACGCTGTCGCTCAAGAGTGTCTGTATGCTGATGTAACTGGGCCAATTAAAATCTTCTTCGGGATCTCTGCAACGCTACGTGAGTGTCTGCTTAAATCCTCCGATTGTTTATTCATTTGCTCCAAAATAATTTTATAATCACTTGGGCTATGACACATTATTGTGTCGATCCTGAAGCCTTTTGTTCTTGGATGGTCTCTCTCATCTTTGAGCTAGGCTCAAATCAACATCGATAGTGTAAAATGGGTGTCTTGGCCTCTGGAAGAGTCTTCATCGTGCATAGGCATCTTTCCTCGTCTGTGCTGTCTGCGATGTCGAAGGCAAGACCCCTTCACACCAAGTGGAGATAGTACTCGTCTTTCTTTGATGGAATACGCAAGGACCCCGCCACCCTGGTGGAGCCATGCTCGTCGTCGCACAACATAAATAAGGCTTTGTGGTCTCTACGATGTCACACACATTGGGCCAGCACGTAGGCTCAATCTGGGAACATCAAGGCACGGTGGCAAAATCCTTCCTCATCATGAAAAATCTCGGGAGGAGGGTGGGGGGCTACAAAAGTCACGGAAATGAACTCATCCCATCGTTGCCTGCGATCCAAGGTGATGTACAATAATTTTGATGAGCGCATAATGATAAATGTTTTTTAATACTGTATAGGGTCTTCCTGCGCAACGAGGGTAGTCATACGCTCTGTGTTTCGACATAAATATGGTATACTCATCAGGTCTCACGCTCTTGTAAAATACATCAAAAGTCGATGTGGTATGCATGAGAAGACGTGAGAAATGGCACTCACTGGATTGAAATATGCGATGATGAGTTCCTCGATGGCATAAGACTCCTTCGAACGGAATGGGAATACCTGCTCGATTTGCTCAAATATCCGGGCACAGTCGTAAGGTTTCGCAATATGTTCTATCCGTTTGTTGTCTCTTGTACTCTTCACAATGTTTGGTATCTGGTCGCCTCGGAAATGGTCTACTGGTGTCAAAAGTAAAATTACACTCCGGCCAAGGTTTACATGACCATCAAATGTAAAACAAATAAGCGAGCCAACTCACAGTGGTCTTGAATACGAGATGTCATCTCACAATAAAGCAGGGTGACTAACGAAAGCATGTCGACACAAACGGCCAGGCTGCCAATTGAGCCAAGAAGTGGGCTCCTCTACGATACTGCCACTTTTGTAAGACCTCCTCGGTACATTGTATCGGTGGTTGAGTCTTTGTCTTGCTCATATCTGCTCATATGATGAATTTTCTATAAACATGATGTGAACACAAGAGTGTTGTTCGAAGCATATCTTTGATATGTATGTGGTGAAAACAAGAGTTTGTCTTTCAATACCAAGTGTGTACCCTGTGAAATAGAGTAGCAGAAATATCCACAATGAATACAATAATTTGTCAAGTGAATTTGAGTGTAAGGACGGTCACTTATTGTTGAAAATTTCGGGATTTGGAGACTTTATAAGTGATATGGGGTAGAGAATAGTGATGGGAAATGTGGTTTTTAGGGATAGGGTGAAATGACAAGATATGCTCAAGCTAGGTGAAGTCAAGGATGTCAAAATAGTCTTTGAATGTTTTGGGAATTGAAATTTATCAATGTGAAAGAGGATGTGATGGAAAGAGGTAGGGTTTGGGGATGAAAACATGGGAACAAGGTATGAGGATGTGGGACGGCGGGAATAGGAGAAGGGATTATGATAACAATGATAACAATGATGGAACACAAATGAAAATGGGGTGGGGTGTTAAGCACCAATAATCAAATTACAACACTTCTTTTCAAACCCTAGGAAGCCGGCCTTTGTCAAAAGATAGGGTTTATGTTTACCTGGGTATAATTTCTCAATCAATCTTCAAAATCACACGAAACACCGTACAGATGGGTTGTATCTCGTTACTTGAACAATAGGAGCGAAAGGTTTGCAGTTTCGTTTGAGACGATGATAAAAACGCACAGGGGCTGCGTGCCACGCACAAACCCGATGCGTCGCGCGCGCGTGTGGGTGCGCCGCGCCCGGTGAAATCACAGGTGGACCTCGGCTCTGTGCGCCGCCACCGGCCTGTGCGCGCGCGTACGCGATGCGCCCGCGCGCAATCGAAACACACGGTTCGACTTAACAAATGACTTCGCCTCTCCACGATTGAAGCTTGATTTCTCTGCTATCTTCTTGAATGAAAATGGATTGTAAAAATAAAAATATCTTATAAAGCCATGAGTTTGATTTTATTTTACAAAAAACCCATTTTTTGTAATGTTTCAAAATTGGCACTTTCACATTTTAATACAACTCTGTTTTTTCAAATTTCCTTCGATTTTTTGGCTTGAAATGATGTTTTCTTGGTTGATTTTGCGAGGATGGTGGTGTTGGACTTTGGCAAGAGGACCGGAGTACGAATTTGAAGTACTTTGTGGCGGAAAATTTTAAAAAATACATATTTGTTCAAACAATAAATTTGACAATTTTCTTCCTCAAAACGAGTTTTGGAGAAGAAGCATCCTCGGCACTAATGACGATCGCGTCTTGAAATGAAAACTTGTTGAAGACATCCTCATGGCACCTTGGGCATTGTTGTGTTCACGAGATAAACCCCTGAACCTAGAAAGAGAAATGACTCTTTTTTTGCAAAATAGCACCTGCTGTTGTAGATGACATGAAATCAACTTTGATGAACCTTGACGAATTTTTGACGACCCGGCGGTAAAAACATGAGGAAACGACAGCCCTTGGTCAAACGATGGCATGCCCCTAATGGAATGCGGATTAATGAGCTAAATAAGACACTAAATGATACCAATAAGAGTGATGACAAGACCGACTCTAACGGGTTCTTCTTGTTTACGCACCACCGCGTACGTTTACCGGAGAAGCTTTCTTCGAGTCCTTCACTGAATTGGTTCAACGATCGATCGAAATTATCCTTGATAGGTCATTCCTCGGAGAATTCAAATTCAAAAATCCATTCCAACCAACCATTGGTCGTGGAATGGGTTGATTTGATCCCCTGGTTCATTAGGTCTTTTTTAGGCGTCGAGAGTGGATCTCCCCATTCCCCCTCGCGTCCTTCTTATTTCTTTAGATTCCTCGGACTTGGAAAATATTCTCCCGTCCTATTAGTTCAAAAGCGCTCATGCTCATAATGGAGGTCCGGAAGGGATGCTCCTCTTGCTGCAGTAACACCCGAGGGATGACCATCTCGAGTTCAATGGTACCCGTCCAAGTAATTTGGTCGCCTTCGATAGGAGTGGGTTGCCGGAATCACAAACTTCTACGCTTCTTATGTGCCTTTTGAGATCATGGTACGAGTATTTGATATGGTCGTACCTAGCACAATTATAGATGAAAGGCGCGTGTTTATTCGTATTTTTTCTTCCACTAATTGAAAGCTTTTGGTTGTCATCACTTGTGCACCATTGAACAAAATGTTGTCGTTTAACGAGAAGAACCAATCAACCCGGGTAGGGATCCTTCCGAAGTTTCTTATCACTTTGCAGGAGGGAAAATCGTCTATCTGAACATGATGGTTGTTCTCGGGACCCTTAGAAGTTTCAACTTACTCTTGGGGCGTGATTATGCTTACGTCCTTGGGTACTTGTCTCCTCCCTATTTCGTGTTGATCTTGTTTTCCACACAAAGGTCGGATTGTGACCATTGTTGTTTCATTCTTTGGTCACGATATGGCCGGTTGGCCGCCAAGCCCAATATATGCCACTTCAACATCTTTATTCGTCGTTGCGCCACATTTCCTTTGCCGAGTTAATTATGTGGCTACTTGCCCTGGTGTTCATATTCGGTGATGGTGTGCGTTGTGCACATCGTGTGCGGGGGGGCATTGAGTCCTGATTTCTAGGATGTTGTTCTCCCATCGAGATGCCAAACCTCTTGGGTATGACCTCTCTGTTACGTATGGTAAAGGTCTTTGTGAGCGAAATTCCTTTTGTTGTGTCCAAGCTCATTAAAAAATGAAACAAGGTGTTACGAGGATTGTCGTCTTCAATGTCCTTTGCGTTAAAAAATAATTAGGTCATGAGGATGAGTTCTTTTAATGTGTCAACCTCGTTAAAACAATTAAACATGTTCCTTTTCAATTCAAGTCTTTAGTCGGATCTCATAAAATACGATCCCGCGTCTTTCTCTAATCTCATAATTTCAACTTCTTCACTCCATCACTTTTAGTTCACTACAAATGGTGGATCTTGGGGGGGCATGTGCCTCGGAATTGAGTCACCATCACAGGCATGCCCATTTTCGAGCAAAGTTTACATTTGTTTCAAGCTTGCGTGAAAATGAAACCAATTTCGAGCATAGTTTAATTTTTCAAGCTTACGTAAAAAATAAATCTTTTGGCTTTATGTGCTTGTGAATGTTTTCTGTCTTTGGGTCATTTCTTATTCTCTGATTATTTAACTGATATATTAGGTAACATTGTATTATACATTTGTAATGCAGCAAAATCATCTCATCACGAAGACCCATGTCATACGGAAAAGATAAGTGTATATATATATCGAAAGTTGCTTAGGTGTGCACCATAAGTTTTAAAAAATATGTGTGTTTCTATTACATCACGAGACATCATGTATCTCAAAATATGTAAGTAAATCCTAGGTGTCTAATCGGTGTGATGATCATGATAGCATGCCACGCCCGCCACAAGCCACCTCAAAAAGCGGTGAACTCGGTTTGACACCCCTGCAATATGTCTCTGGTATGCCGAGTAACGTGTTCGAATTGTGCATAGTGCGGAACTCACGAGAGATCCCCTCCGGTTGCGCACGATTTCATCCTTCTCACCTCCCTCACCATGAGGGGAAATATCAAAGTTGTGGGGGGACTCGTCTCGCTATTGGAGACATTCCTGTGGGTCACTTTGCGGTCCAACATCTGCTTTAACCATATATTTAATGTGAGAACATACATTAAAAAAAAATCATAATACTCATAAAAATAAAAATGAGTCTTACCAAGTGCTTCATCCCAATCCTCTCATGCCGGAGTGGGAGGTACGGATCACTAGTGAAATCTGTTGGGCGGTAGGGTCGGTCCTCCATGACAATCGGGTTAATAAACGGGAGCCAATCAAAGAACTCCGGTCTCCCGGGACATACAGTAGCCGCCCACGGCCTTGGCATCGGTGCTGCAATGGGCCATCCATGGCTCTGCTTGTTGGTGGTGTTGGGACTATCACTTCTTGTCGTTGGAGAAATTAGTAGTCGTTCGAGGAAGAACGATACCGGGATGAACCCATAAACAAATTTAGCCAATTTGGTCTTCTTTGCCTTTGTCATCGCGTTTCTGTTGATCGTCACTACCTGCTGCCCTGAATTGTAGAGGGTTGGTGTTAGATAGTCTATTACGAAGAAAGATGTGTTTTGTTTAGCAAGCGTGAGGTGCTTACGATCATGCTCACGTTATGGTGTGTACTTGCTACTTTTAGTGCCAAGTCTTGGATAGTTTGGATATCCGCTCTCCCGCTTTTTGATCATTTCCGTGCCCCTCGACATGCTGTCGATCACCATGGTCATGTTTTCCATGGTGGAGTCGAGAGTGTCGGTTGGGAATAGTGTTTTTTTCCCCATAGTGATAATCGTTTTATAGTTAAACATCTGGAACATCCCAATCTCTGGTTCTTCAGTCCGGAAAAGAATGATTTTCACAGTCCTCATCCCGGATATTGATCAAGTATTACAACAACTGCGAGATTTGAGCTGCGGGGCACGGTGTCATGAAGAAATATTTCATCACGGTCTCGAGAATTTCCCTTGTCTCTCATTATCCATGGCAAGCTCGTCTTCTTCTTTGTGTTCCCTTTCCTTCCACTCGATCACCATTTGCCTGCATTTTCACCTACAAACATGTTCATGTGGACATTATTAGCCAAATCAAAAGCTAATATTTTGGAATTAAAGGCTTTCTTACTTTCATTTTAAGTTTTAAAGGTACGTATGATTGGTGTGTTGTTTTAGAAACAGACGCTGATGGGCATGCCCCCGATTCAAAAAATTGGGCCGGTGCTTTAAAGTCATGCCAAACCTAAGTACGACCGTCATGCCCTAGTTTTCACAATTTCCCCTCAAAATTCAAAATTTAAGGTTGCGGGGTAATAAAATAATATTTAAAATATGAGAAGGATGTCAACTCTTACAGAGCCCAAGTGATCCGAGATGATACTGTTGGATTTCCCACTATCGTCATGGCAAAATCGCGATGTAAAATGGTGGCTGTACGCTCCACGAAGTAAAAATGAAAATTAATTGTTTTACCATTTTTGAAATTTTGTAAATTTTCAAAACCCTAATTAGGTTTTAAGATATTTTTAGAATTGTTACATTATGTTATTTAGAAATGGGTTTTACCTTTGTTTCTTCGTACGCTTAACGAGTTTTTAGTGAGATAATGATGGTAACGAGTTGTATTTTATACTTTTCCGGACTACAGTAAAAAAACACAAAAAAGTCACTACGGAGTCATCTTTTAGCTCTTTTGACTCTCTAAAGCGAAAATATTGCTAAGGCTCTTGTCAATTTTGAACTAGATTGGAAATAGGTGCCGAAACAATATCTTGATGTACGTTTGTCCCCCGGGAGTCTAGGATAGATTATTTATGAAAGGGAATACCTTGTCCTGAAGCTAAGAGGTTCTGTTTTCAGGATATTGTTTTCTACATTTTTTAGATGCGGACTATTTTACGAAAAGGAGACATGCGGAGTTTTCTTTTCGCTTCTTTACCTCTCTAAACATGAAAATATGCCAGTTCTCCTTTATCGGACTCGACTAAAACCTAATGACCCTTGAAATCATCACCATGACGTTAATTGAGTTCCTCCTTCTAGGGCTCATAAAATGTACTAGGTTGGATTTTTCCGAAGAAGCACATTGAAAGCATATGATGTCCCTTCAAGCTTGCTTTAAAAAATAATTGGGGTACTTTCTTGAGAAATGAGTGAGGGGAAAATGGAACCAGTGTTTAGTTGTGTCGTGATATGTCACTCTTGAACATGACGCTCGTCTTGCATTCGTGTGTGGGGTTGCAAAGGGGACATCTAATTTCATCATTTTTCCTCCATGGGTTTGGGTAATCTGTTTTGACCTCTCTGTCTGCTCTTTGCCACATCATCATGACCTCGAATCCCTTTGATGTAAAATGCGCAAATCGAGGTCGTGTCAACGATAACGACCGAAAGTTTTGCCTGCGTTTTCCGCCTCCCTCTTCGATTCTCTGTTGGTCTGATTCATTGTCATCATGTTCCTCTAACTCATGTCAATGATGTAGAAACATTATGGCACTCCTTCCGTTGCTGGATCACTTCCTATCGACTTCGACTCATTGTCGAAGAAGTTGATCTAGAGACTCCCTACGGGGGACCGCACAACTTGTATGCCTCAATGACAGTTCTTCGCATTTGACGATAGGTCCACATCATTGGCCTTCGATCGGGTGATTTTGTGGGTGTTTGACGTCAGATCAACATTCACCATTCTATTATTGTGCTGTTGTGCCTTGAGATCACTGGCCATTATTGGTGGTTTCTCTCATGCATATTAACATCTTTCATTATTGGCGGATAATAAGGGGACTTTCTTGCATGTTAAGCTTAAAACTCCATCTTTGTGTGCTTTACTTTGTACCTATTCGGGTCGAGATGGACGCAAGACCACCGGTTTTTACGAAGTAAGATCTAGGTTGTAGGATATTGTGGTTTTATCATGACTTGTTGCATGACTCTTTTTTGTTGGATGGTTGCAACCATTCTAAGGTCCATTTTTTGATCATACTATTGGATGGTTGCGTCCATGCCGGATCTTGGATTGTGTATACTCTATAATGGATGGTTGCGCCCATGTCGCATGTTCATGTCAAATATATTAATTGTATTTGTAATTGTAGGTCTTTCGCTTGATGGTGTTTGGTTCAGATGGAAGTTTCACTGTCTTGGCTTGTTCACCTTCATCTCTCTCGGACCTCATGCTTTAGGGGCATCTATTGCACATCATTTTGTCACTAGTCCTTGCAATATCATTGTGAACATTGGAGGGTAATTTAACCTGACCAAAATAGAGTGTCATGCCTTGCAAATACTCTCATTGCATCTCTTACTGTGAGCACAAAATTCCTTATGTTACGGAAGTGGGCCATCGAAACACTGTTTTCCTTTGGCGGCTGGTAGCCCGTTGTACCCTCATGCCAATGAGAATATTATTCTTGGCTTCCTTTGATTCAGACTCTGTCTTAGTTGGCTACTGCACCAATTTGTTTATGGAAAGTTTTTTTAAAAATAGAGGTAGAAGTTTCCATCACTGTAACCAGTAAAGCACGAGTCATGGGGAGTGATTAGAGCTGAATAACCACGGCCTTCCTCCTTTTGGCCTCCTGTTTCCACATTTTGAGGGAAACCTACCAAAGGATAAAGACTCCCTTCAACTATTATGAGGATCCCAACCTCCTCCTCTCCCTCTATAAATATAGCCATCTTCCATTAGTGAGCTAGTTGAAATAGGTATATTATAGGTGAAACATTGACGATATTTTATACATGCATTTTTGAGAAAAGAATGGAATAGGAAGGTCCTAATTAGAGATCTTAGACATGTGTCTTCATCTGCACGAATTCCACTGAAGATCCATCGTAGCGTGCTTCAGTGATTTACTAAAAAAGGAGGTTGTAGCGTCAAAGCTCGGTTACAACTCTTTCTTCTATTAATAAATATACATGACCTTGTTTGGGTTCCCATCTTGCATTATGTGTTTTATTTGATGCAATATGCTTAACCCTCATATTTGGTTAGTTGATTATGAATGAGATCATTGTTTCATGTCTGCTCTTGTTTCGCTGATCTTTGTACGGTGTCTGGCTTGGTAATGAAGACAATGGTAACAAACGAGAGATCAGAAGGCCATCACCACCATGACCACAACATCATTGGACTCCGAGTAGGTTGATATTTTTAAAATGAGGTTCCTATGTTTCTTGTTGACAAAAACAAAAGATAAGTGTGTCAGACTCACTTTAGGATTAGGGGATCTAGCCCTCACGAATCCAGAGAGATCTCTTTGTGAATGAGTTTAAATATGTGATCTTTAAAGCACAGAGAGTAACAAATGTGGGCTCTTATGAAACGTAGGTTTGTTTTGTTTGTTTTGGTTGGGCAAAGACATGATGAAGGTGAGCGGGTTCATAATAAAGGGTGAATATGTATGCAAATGAAGAATTAATGGGTGATAGAAAGGGAAAAAAATAGCTTTAACCCATTGGGCTGTAGGTCATAGGAGGATTTTAATTGGAAAGAAAGTTTCAAGAAGGATCCGCCAGGACCGTCCGCCATAAAGGATCTCTTCAGTTGATTGTATGGACAAACAGGATAGAAATGAACACAAACTGACAGAGTGAACGATACCGAAGATCAAGTAAGTGCTTTAAAAAAACTATCTTTCTGGCATACTTGAAAACTAAAACAAAAAATAATACCGGTCAGGGTAAGTGCTTTTAAACTGCCACACGTGAAGTAATTTCGATTAAAAACATTTTATAACAATTAGAATAGCTTAAAATCATGTAATTACTTCAAAACCAACTTTGCTTTCATATTCTAAAAAGGAAAACACGGAGATAATCATCACAAAGAAAATCTAGATCGAGGCAAGTGATTTCAGAAAACCAGCTTTTAGCACAACCTGCTCTTTCGAAGAACTTTCAAATAGAAGAAAACATGAAAACAAAGCTTTCGGTAAGAAGTAGGGTATTGTTGAGAGTAAAGTCCTAGCTCTATGTTTGTTTGCTCATATGGAGAAAGTGAAAAGGAAAAGTGAAAACATTAAAGAAAATAACAATTGACGATCGACGAACATCACCATTAACACAAATCGGAATCCCATGAATCAGCAGCTTATTGTATTTGTTATTCAAACCACTTACAATTATGGCTAAATTGAAGTCTCTACAACTTCAAACTTCTCATATCATCTTATGTGTCTTCAAATTTCTTACGCAAGACCTTGATAACTTTGATATTACATCACAATCGGATGTCTAGAGATTAACATTGGCTCATCTTCTACGAAATGTTATAGAAGAATGAGAGGAGTGGGAGATTTCCTAGGGTTAGGTATCAATAATTATGTAATCAATGAAATTCTTGACGTACAGGAACCGAGCAAGGCATGATGCGGGAATGTAATCATTTCTAATTGTGTTTCATAACTACTGTTGCTCTTTCGAGCCTAATGAGTCAAAAAATATCCTTGTAGGTTTGTTCTTAATCTTTTAAAATATTTTTACGACAATTGAGGACAAGATCATGATTTTGGTCTAATTGTTCGGTGTCTCTAGGCAAATACCTCTTGTGCAGTAGTGACTCGAAACTTATTTGATTCCTATGAAGGTGCGGTATACTTTAGGTCTTCAGAGAGGGTTCAATTGGCCTCTTCTTATGGTGGTGTGAGCTTTCTCGGCTAAAGCGGATGTCTTCATATTTCCCTAAAACACCTTTAATTTACTTGAGATATTGTGTTTTGGAGTCTTCAATCTCTGTTAAGGGTGTGTTAAATATTAGAAACAACAATGCTCTTTGATTGGTGCTTGATTTCTTTGTTTGTTGGTATGCGGTAACGGGGGGTGATATGGCATCCATTCCTTATGGAACCTGTTGAACGTGGGTGCAAAGCCACTGCGAATGATTTCTCTGGTGAATCGAAGGGCGGGGGAGGATGCCGTCACCCTTTGCCTTTGAATTTTATTCGAATGTAAGCGGAAAAAACCTTTAAGCAAAATACGAAAATTTTTTATAAAAATCCTGCATGTATAGGTTTTGCGGTTCGGAGAAGGCATGTGGAGTGAGTGTGGCCATTGGATGGCCTCATCGTAGTCGAATTTATTGGAAGGGTCGAGAGCGGAGGAGAAATTCGTCGAAATAGTCGATCGCTCGAGAGATCGACGGTCGACGAACGCGAAAATTCAAAGCGGATAAGTCATTTTTGGAAAAATGGAGAAAATGGATTAAAAAACCTTTGTTTCGGCGGTTAAAAACGGTGTGGGGTTCGGGATCATCGTGGGCCATCGGACGAAGGTGACTCAAAAAAATATAAATAGCCAGAATCATATGTCAAAAAACCTTATAAACATGGGAACTTCAAACCTTTTAAATAAAATCATGCTGAATAATTATCCCGGTCGCATTTATTTGGTACATGTGAGGAACCAACGACCCATTCCAATATGATGATGCCGTGTGGATGTTGATTTGGTGGGGTGGCGATGGAGTATGGGCCGTGCGATGTAAAATTAGATCGACGGCGAGAGTTGCTTTTACGGTACCGCACCATACTGTCGAGGGTTAGTTTTCGGGCTTCTTCCAAGCGCGATCCCAAAATCCCGATGAGCGGACTCGGATCGAGCCCGATTGCACATCAATATCGCACCCGGTCCTGGTCGAACGCCTAACGTGTGATGAGCGAGCGGTTTTCCAGTAGTGCTCTAGGCCACGTGTCGATGCATTTCGAATGGAATGTTTGTAGCGTGAAAAAACCGCCGCCCTCGCAAGCGAGGTCGATGAATCCCGCCTAGTTTTTCTTTTAATAAAATGACAAAATACATTAAAAACCCGAAAAATCCTTTATAACAAGGTTTAAACTTAGAGCGGAAAAATATTTGCACGATACGGTTCGGCTCCCATACGGCAGGGGCGTGGGTTTGTGGAAGATAATATGGCCAGGGGCTTATGCATAGGGCTAATCGGCGTCGAGAAATGGAGAAGTAAGCACTTGGATGGCTAGCGCTTGGTTCTAGCACCGAGGCGTATGTAGTGGAAATGGTTCGGCGTAGTGGAAACGGTTGAGACATAGCCAGGGGCTTCGAATGCATAATATAAAAAATGTGATTTTCATAGATTTTCATAGATTTTTAATGATTTTCAATGGTTGTTGGGGGTTTCAATAAGGCAAAAGGGTCTTAAACCTTATCAAAGTTTTGATGAAGAGAAAGGAAAAACATGGAAATGATTTTAATGGGAAATGGAGGGATAAAAATAGAGTTGAATTTTGGAAGAGGGGGGAATGGCGTGTTTCGGCGGTATTTTGGCTTTGAAATCGGCGAAATTTTACGAGTTTTTAAATAGGAATAATATTAGTTAATTTGAAAGAGAGAGATGATGTCTTCAAGAGGCTTCAAGAGATAACAGCTTGTGCATAAAAACTGTTCTTGAAGGCTCCAACAATTCCACAGCCACCTTTTGATAGAACAAATTTTATAGGTGGCCAACGGTGGCTTCTGCTTGGGGATGGTGCCTTCACGAAGGCATCAAGAACTCGGAACTTGCATTCTGCGGGAGGCTGATCAATGCTTTATCCATTGGGCATTTTTTCTTGGATGATTTGCTTTTGCTCTAAAAACATGTTCGCAGCCATGAAAAACAATGGATCTTCATTCGACAGGCTTCTACCTACCAATCTCTTTTGATCTAGCATTTTTTTCTTCATTAGAAAGTGCACTTGGATTTGAGAAAAACTATTTATTTTACAACATTTTATTATTTTCGAAAATAGGAGAAATATAATCTGTTCTACTCCTTGTTTCTCATGGACTCGAGATTAGCCGATTGAGCCGCCATAATTCTCTACCTAATCTACCATTTGTTGAGATTATTGTCCAACATGTTTATTCTCCTAAATTCTACAACGAAATTTAAAAACAGTCAAGTTAGGATTAAACGGTCTAACGGTATTTAGTCCCCATGGCATGAAACAAAGTGCACATAGACATTTATTTTATAGAAAAATTTAAAATGAGAAGGCTTCGGATCTAACGAGTTCATGTACTTCCTTCATCTTTTTACAACTCTTGTTTTTCTTACATTTGAAGCTGTCTTTCCTTTGTCAAGCTGGTTCCAGATTTTTGAGGTACAGTTAGAACCAATTATTCACCTCCTTTATTGACTCAAGGAATAAAAAGATTTGAATCATTTCTCATGAAAACTTAGGTTAGGATTTTAAAACGTGTTTGAACCCTTCATTTCTAACCTAATCTATCTTGATAAGCCGAATTAAACAGTTTGGAAAATCGAATTCCATATCCTATAAATGAGAAAAAATTTAAAGCTAATTAGTCAAGATTAGTGTTTGACTAACTATAAGTGTGTTCTTTTAGGAGTGGCATTTTAGGCTTGCGCACTTTCGGAATTGTTTCTCCTTTTTGGTATGGGGCTATACCTTTCTTTTTTCACAATCTTCCCTCTTTTCTTTTATTGTTTGTATTTTTCTTTGTAAGCGAACAAAATGGTATTTTCAATGAAAATGGAAGCTTTAAAATTGAACTCGGCGGTAGTAGTAGCAGGCATCCTGTCGTTGACGAGACCCCAAACATATTTGTGCCATCTAACTCTTGTAGAAAAAAGGCATTTGGTCAATGTTTGGTGAATCATGTAAGGACCTTACCACAAACTATCAAATTTTCCATGTTTGTATCCTCTCTTACGGGTCCCATTTGAGTACCTTGTCTCCAACATTGAAGTCCTGGCTTTTATTCTCTTGTCGGGCTTAACTTCTTCTTATTTCTCTTGCACCTTTTGAGCTTTGTTGTAGACTTCTTCCTTGTCTGTGGAGATGTATTGTGCGATTGATCCTCCTTATCATCTTGTCCTCTTAAATTTGTGTTCTTGGATTAATTTTATCTTCAGTACACCTAAGGTGGTAAGGCTCTTATCTGCTCCATGTGGTGGTAAGGGGGGACATTCCAATGGACTTCTTTGTAGTCAACCTGTACGCCTAGCGCCACCAACTTGTTATGCCATGATTTTTTATTTTTCCTCCTTTGACTTCTTGGTAGTGGTCACAAAATTTTATTTGAAGACTACTGCTAACCCATTACCCTTCAGGGTAATAAGCGGTGGAATGAATGAGTGTAATTTGATACTGTGACAAAAATAAATCATCTTTTTGGAACAAAAAGCGATATAACGTATCGGTAATAATCTTCCTAGAACTGAAGTACGGGCCGTTATGATCTTCAAGAGGTTTTGTAATGACAAAATACGCGGCATTCCTGGGGATGGCCTCTATCATTGGTGAAGTAGTCGGTGGGTTTGTGAGAATCCATTTGTGTTGGGAAGATGAACGGGATGGATTTCTCCTATGAAATCTAGGCCCCATTGTTGAAAAGGAGCTTCAACGGTGATAGGTTGTAATGGTAAAGGGAGTTTTCTTTTGCCCTCAAAAAATTTTGGCATTTTGTGAGAAACTATCATTTTATGGACATCTTGGAAGAGGGTGGGCCATTAATAGCCGACTCTAAGGATTTTGTTAGCGTGATTTTCCGATGAAGATGACCTCCACACTCTCGTTCATGGAATTCATGCTTGATCCTCTGCGCATCAACTTCGAGCCAAACATTTAAGAAATAAACCATTAGCATTTTTCCAATATAAACCTTCATTTTAAAATACGATAGTTTCACAACTTTCAACTTTAAAAAACCTTGCCTTTGTTTTTTGATAAATCGGGAGAAGCATTAAGATTTGTAAGCACATACGAATGTCGGTGTACCAAGGTGAGTTTTTGCTCTTTCATAGTGGGCGATGGCTTTTCCTGTTCATCTAGGAATCTACCATGTTAATGTCAGGGGCTTATGTAGATTCGATTCAGCCATTAATTGAGCTAATACGGCCTTTAATGATTTTTGTGGGTTTGATTTCCAAGTGTACTCTAATATTGCAGCAATCCATTTTCCCCTCTTTCCATCTGGGTCTTGTGACAAGATGTCTTTTACAACTATGTGGGCACATAGGCAATGATGTGGGAATAGCGAAATATACACCACAATTCCTGCAAGGCATTTACTGAAAGCATGTTGTTTTTCAGCTGTGTTATATTTCGGTGCATCCTTAAGCCTTGCGAAAAAAACGATAGGTTGCTTCTGCTGTCCCTGCGGGGTTTTACGCAACGGAGGCTGTGTACAGTATGTACGAAACAAGAAAAAAATAGAAATCCTTTGAAAATTCGAGGCTGATTAGGACGGGTTCCTGGTGAGTGCATGTTTTACCGATTCCGTTATCTTTTTGACTTCTACGGTCCATTTCACTCCTACTTCTTTCTTGAGCATATTAGTCATGTTTCTAAGGGCTGCTAAGTTGGGAATAAACATAAAGAAGTTAATCTCTCCAATAAAGGACTATAATTCTTTTATGTTCCTTGGTTGGATAAATAATATTCCCTCAACTCTTTTTGGATCTATTTTAATCCATGTACGTATGATAGCGAGGTTTTACCTTCTTGTAGGCCAAACTCTTTATCTTTGGGATTTAAGATAATCCAAACATACTGCCTTTCAGAAATTTGCCGAATCTTCAAGGTGCTCTTCATCGGTTGAATAATTTGTTATGTCATCCCGAGGTAAATTACAATGAATTGCCTATCTCCTGCGAAAATGCAATGTCCATGGACCTTTGGAAAGTAGCGGCATTCATTAATCCAAAAGGCATTTTTACATACATGAAAGTGCCCCAAGGAGTGGTGAAATTTGTCTTAAAAGGTTGGTCATGCAGGAGTACTAAAACTTGGTTGTACTAGAAAACCCATCTAACGGAAAATCCTCTTTGAACCAACTAGCCTTTGTAGGATGTGTTCCATTTTGGGTAAAGGTAATTGTCCTTTAGGAGGCTGCAGTGAGTTTGAAATCGTACGTCTGATTTCTCTGTCCTTTCCTCACGGCTACAAGGTTAGAAACCCAGTTTGAAAACCTCACGGGCACTATAATTCTTGCCTCACTGCATTTTCTTCGATTTCCTTTTCTGCTAGGCGATTGCATTGGGTTAATTCGATGCGATTTTGCCTAAAGGGTTTTGGTTTCTTTCAATGGGGGATCTTGTCTTGGATGATTTATGTATCGTAGGCTTTTAAGTCTTCATAGCTCCGAGAAAACACCTTGACAAACTCTTTAAATAAGTCAATGTATTTATTTTTCATGTTTAACGGTGAGACCTAGCTAATTTAATCATTTTAGGTTTATCCTTGGTGCCTATGTTTCATTCCTCGACATGAGAATACATGTATTCTACGGTCGTTCTTTGATACGTCATTAAAATCAAACGGTCTTCTAAGGTTCTAACCCCCTAGGTATGTTCTTGTCCTTTGACAAAAATACCTCTATGTCTTCATTTTCTGCGTCCTTGTGCTCTTAGGTATGAGTTCCAAGTTTTTAGTTAACATGTTTATTTTTACGGAACCGGATAGTTTTTCTCACCCGGGGGGACTCTTTGTTGAGGAAATTTTCATCGGTTTAGAATATGAATCGGACAACTCAAATACCATTCTGTAGCGAGGAAATCCTATATCTTCTTGTACGCCCTCAAAAACCTACCAACATTGTTCATTGTACGCGCGGTCTGTATTTTGTTTGAATGATGATCTGTTGTCACCAAGTGATTCTTGACATGAACTAGCGGTAACGAGCATTTGGTTGTGAGGTATGTTTTGACTCATGGGACAAACAGGAAGCTCATATTTTGTAAACGTGTTCAGGGAAATCTGGCATTATTTAGGTGCCCTTAGTCTAGGATGCTTAGCATACTCTCATTTAGTTGTTTGATGAATAATTCTAAAATCTATGAACAATTATCTTCTTGGCTCCTAATTCTCTCCAATATGAGCAACAGCTCTGGGATGAGAGCCTCATGCTACTGCAGTGTTGTTAGTGCATTTGAAATCTGCTTTCAGAAATCATGGCTTTAGGAGTAATTTTTTTCAATGTCGACCAATGCCCCCATCTCCGCACTCCTTTTAGTGCAAGACCACGTGAAAGTTCATGCACCATAAGGGATTGTTTGTTAGGGTTAACATCATTTTCATCCCTATTGCTGATTCATCATTGTATGTTCTATCCATGAATCGCAACATGTTATGCGGGTCTCATTCCTCGGGATTTTCATGGAGTTGAGCACGAGGTAGTACGGCCCCATTTGCCATCTTGGCTTTGTTCACTGGTCTTGTTGTTTCGGTAGCACTATTTAACGGTTTCTCTCTCATTTTCTTCCATATCTCGAACTTCCATCATTCTAGATTAGGGGCCTCTAACTAGTTATACGAAGTCGCTGTCTTCTAGCTGCGGCTCCTTTGTGGATTCATTATTGTAAAGGATAAATGAATCTGGGTCTGTGGACGGAGGTAAATGGGGGAATTTTTGAAGGCTTTTAAGGCTACGGCAAGAATATCATGTGTGCCTCTGTGTGGTCTTCTAAGCTAGCTAAGAAACCCGGGGGATAGTGGCATATGTCACATCCATCTATATGGTGCCTTTCGACTTGGCCCCCCATGACCTTGACAACAACATGCCATACTTAGGAGGCACATAGGCCACCACAACATCATAACCATGCACTTGGTGGGGTTTAAGTCAGAAAACTCACACAAGGTCTTTGATTAAGCCAAGGCACTTCACTGCGCTAGAATCAAAAGAATATAAATCCTTGTAAGGTCTGGTTATTTCTAGTCCTAGCCTTTCCATTATTACCCTTGGCATAAGGTTGTGCGAGGGCTCTGATCATGCTAGCATTATCCCGAGTTTTGTCATGAACATTTAAACTCACATAAAAGGGAGGAACATGTCCCTCTTGATATATACCTTCAATCTTAGGACGAAAAATGAGCTGCGGCTGGTCATCATTAGGAATTGGGTTGTATCATTATTATCCTAAATATTTAAAGCCTTCCAAAATTTGGGTCTATCACCATTATGGGCAGCTAACTGTTAGGGGAACAAAGATTGGAAAGTCTTTCAGAGGCTATATTCCTGAAAATTTGAAAGGAATTTGGTTCTTTGAAGAACTTGTCTCGGCCTTACCGCTACCCGATCTATCGGCAACATCGACGCGATTTTGTTCTATTGTGTTGACAAAATGGTCTTAACATGAAGTACTAGGCTGAGTAGTAGTGCTACTAATGTCCTTTTCTGTTTTCATCGTTTTGGTGCCTTTCTCCTTTATCGAATTCATTATGTTTTATCCTTTTGTTTGACAATTTTGGGCTTGTTGTAGTATTGTTTTGTCGAAGATTTGTTGGAGGTTTTGGTGTTGGGAGCTTGTTCTTTCGGTTTTCTTCTAAGGTCATATTATTTTGAAGACTCTACGATGACATTTTCCATGTCTTGAAAATAACTTTCATCATCATCTCTGTTGTCATCATAAGGTATGTGAAGACCTTGTCTTCTATCATAATGAATCTCAAAGTCATCATTATCTACCCCAGCATGTTGATATCATCTTCTGTTATCTCATCTATTTCCTCCAACCTCACTTATATAGTTTTGATGAAAGGGAGGGAGTGATATGTTGATCATCTTCCCTGAAATCTTGTTTTGGGTTAGTTCCTTCTAAAATTGATTGGTTTTGGTTTTTGTTTTGAGGAGAAGTTTGGCTTCCAGGCCCGGCATGCTCTCTCGGGATACTCACTTTCTTCATCATTTCCTCCATCATTCTCTCCATTTTTTAGTTGGAAGTAGAGGTGTAGATTCACTCTCTAAGGGCACTCTTTTCATTTTTCATTCTTGCTCTCTTCTCCATCAAGTTTACTTCTGTAAGAACACCTTTTTTCATTTCTTCAAGAGTTACGAGATCTCTCTCTCTCGATTTTGATAGGCCATCTCGAGGTCGAGCCATCGGGGGAAATTTGTTTAAGGTAAGGCCTTATGGGTTTTAGATGCGGGGCAATGCATTATATACTATTAAATACGGTACAATAAGCTTGTACACTTTCTAGTGTCTCTATGGAGATTCTTGTAATCGAAAGGACTTGGAGAGGTTTTATTTACTTCCCATTTGTTTAAGAATGCTGATGGAAAGGCACCAGAGGATCATTGATACTATGAGGGGTTAAGCCTTTAAACCATTTTAAGCTTCCTCCCAAGCTTTGAGAAAATAATCTAAGCTTGGCAGAATCATCATCAATTTCATTTACTGTCGAAGTAGTCATTCATCTTTGTCCATATGTTGTGATGCATTTCTTCATTGCTAGCATCATATAATGGAATTTTGGTGAAAATCTGTAAGAATTGACTAATGGTACATGAAGGACTAAGGGAGAATACCATGCTGCCATGATATGTGGTGAAGGTGGATTTGCAAGAGAGGTGGATTAACGGGAGGGAAAGTGGTACGGAATGGAGTGGTTTGAGCAGTAGGATGTGGGGTGAGCAAAATTGGATGGACAGGGAGTATATTTTTGAGTGAGCCTTTTATGAGAGACACCTAAGTTGTGAAGGAAATGTAAGTCGGAGGTGTTGCTTCTTGCTACCGAGTTTTCACTTGTTTCGGGGATAGAAAGTAGATACTCGGAAATCTAAGCGGTAAATCATCAAGAGACCTACTTCTCGGGGATTCCTTCAAGTCAACTTGTGATTGTGAGCGGTGAAAAGATTTTGAGAGCGAATTAACTCTTGGGGTGATCAAGAAAACGGGTTGATAATTTAATCCTAGGGACTTCCTAAGGATATGCAGGTTATCAACTGTCTCATGTGGATCGGTAATGATAAGCTACTGGTGTGGGTCTTTCTAGAGGCCACTATGCTATGTTTTTTTGAACTTTAACTAAACAAGAAAAGTATTAACCGGATATGACAATCCTTGAGCGGTTTAAGCGTGTTTGCTAAGACAACTTTGACCTAAAGCCTTCTTGCGATTTTGAATGGTTTTATAATGATTAGGGTCCTCCCGAGTGGAGGTCTTAAGGTCTACGGGGGTTGTGGGTCGCCAAGTGGAATTTTTAGCTCTTTTGGAGGTAAAGAGTGTTATGGTCCACTAGCATGTTTATTGAATATCAATGTGAACTATTTTTGTGTTTTAAGGTTATTTTTCAGTTGTGTGTGGTTTCCCGAAATGTCCTAACTTTGTTTCAAAACTTAGCTACGGTTGTGAGACAAAACAGGTCTACTCTTATGGCTAAGCTAGCTGATTTTTCAAGGTTAGATAAAGCCTTGTATGAAATCCTAGGGTTTTCATAGTTTGTCACGAGATTCAAACAATTCCATCATGATTACCATTTCTTGGTAGTGCTTGAAAAGGTTGCTTTTTACTCATTGTACAATTTTCTTAGATAGAGGGCTTTCTAAGGTCCTTAAAGATATCTGAACCCAAAAACACTCAAAAGTCCCAGGTGAGTCGCCATTATGTTGGGGTTCCTATGTTTTGGCCATTGACAAAAACAAAAGATAATACAACATCAAATAGCACAGGATTCAAGGATCTGTTATACGAATCGGAAGAGGTCTCTCTATGAATGAGTTTAAAGATGTGATCTTTAAAGCACAAATATGATATTAGGCTAGTTATGAAGCATAGGTTTGTTTGTTTGTTTTGTTGGGCAAAGACATGATGAAAGGTGAAAATGAGTTCATAATAAAGGGTGAAGATGTATGCAAATGAAGGAATGATTTAGGCCACGATAGAAAGGAAAAAAACAACTTTAACCCATTGGGCTATGGGTCATAGGAGGATTTTAATTGGAAAGCAAGTTTCAAGAAGGATCCATGAGAAAGTCACTTATGTCAAAGGATCTCTTAAGTTGAAGGTTGTATGGAATAAACAGGATAGAAATGGAGAACACCAAATGAAGAAGAGTGAACAACTTTGAGATCAAGTAAGTGCTTTAAAACTATCTTACTTTGGCATGTACTTAGAGAAACAAAACACAAAAGAAACCAATGCAGAGATCCGAAGTAAGTACTTTTAAACTACCCTACATTGAAGATACTTTTGATTAAAAACATTTTTAGAACAATTAGAATAGCTTAAGATCAGATGAGTGCTTAAAAAACCAACCTACGACCTGTTAAAGGAAAACGCGAGATAATCATCACAAAGAGAAATCTAGATCAAGCAAGTGCTTTAAGAAACCAGCTTTCTTTAATATACATATGAAAGACTTGATGAAGAAAATATAAAGAAAATAAAGCTTTCGATGAGTGAGAAGATATTGTTGAAGTAAGTCCTAGTTCTATGTTTGCTGTCATATCGAAGAAAAGTGAGCAAAAATGAAAACTTGTAAAGAAAATAACAATTTCTGATCAAGGAACACCGTACCATGTTAAATGGGATCACATGAATCGGTGACTTGTATTTGATGTTCCAAACGATTTACAATTAGCAATCCCGGTGGGTATCTACAACGCCAAACTATATGCTAAACTGTATCACCAAGTGCACCACGGAACGTCGATGTCGAACTGTTACATGAAATCGGATGTCCGATTATGTTCGCTCATCTTCTACGAATTATTTATAGAAAGAATGAGGAGGGTGGGAGGATTTCCCAGGGGTTGAGTATCATTAATTATATGATAATGCAATTCCTGGCCTTTGGGATCCGAGCCACGAGCATGATCTTGAGAATATCGTCAATTTCTAATTATGTTTCATAACTATACATTTCTCTTATTTCGAAGGCCTAATGATGAAAATATACTTAGGCTATTCTTAATATTTTAAAATGGTTTTGCGAGCAATTGGGGCCAGATCTTTTTTTGATTTTGCATTAATTGTTGGGTTGTCTGACAGCTTTCTCTTGTTAAGTAGTAGCTAAAACTGTTGATTCTGTGAGGCTGCGGTGTCTTTGGAGAGTGCAGAGGTTCAATTAGCCTCTGCCACGCAGCTTTAGGCTTTCTCGGCTTGATAAATGTCTTTGTATTTTCCACTATTTTATTTGCCAGATGTGTACAGGTCTTCAATCTCCTGACCACGGTATGCTTCTGTCTTGTGCTGATACTCTTTGGTTGGTGCTTCGGTTGCTACGTTTTTACGGTATGCAGTGCATGCCGAGGGTGATATGGCATCGACACCTTGCGGACCATGATTGACGTGAATTTTAAACCACTGCCAGACGGTTTTCTCTAGTGAATCGAAGGCGGGAGGATCGTCACCCTCTAACTTTGAATTTTCTTTAGATATGTGGGAAAAAACCTTTGAACCCTGCAAATATAGAAAAACATTTATAAGATCATGGATGGGTTTCACGCCCGAGAAGCACGTGGGGTGAGCGTGGCCGTTGGATGGCCTCGTCAACGGTCGAAGTTGTTGGAGAGGGGTCAAGGGAAATGAAGGTTAGATTAAATCGGAGCCGTCGATCGCGCGAGAGATCAACGCGGTTCGAGACGGAGCGAAAAGAGTCAAAGCGGATAAAATACGTTTTAAGAAAAATGGAGAAAATGGATTAAAAAAACATTTGTTTAAACGGACAAAAAACGGTGTGTGAGTTTCGGGATGATGCGGGTCGTGGACGAGACCGGCTCACAAGATCCAACGATGGAATCATATGTCAAAAACCTTATAGCTTGCCGGACTTCAAACCTTTTAAATAAAACCATGTTGAATAATTTTCCCAGGGTCCGCATTTGTTGACTATGTGAGGAACCAACGAAAACATGTTCCAATCCGATGATGCGTGTGGATGCGTGTGGCGGCGGGGACCGAGCGATGAGTATCGAGTCGTCGATGCGGATTAGATAAAAGCAGTAGAATTCTTTTATGGTGCACCATACTGTGGTTATTTGTGTCGGGCTTCTTCCAAGCGTGATCACACGTCGGGTGAGTGGCCTCCGATCGGATGGCGCATAATATAATAGGGTCCATGGTCAAACTTTAACATATGATGAGCGAGCGTTTTTAATAGTACTCAAGGCAAGTAACGGTAGATTGAATGGAATCGCTTTGTAAACGAAAAAAGCGTTGCCCTCACAAAAGCGGTGCGGTGAATCACCACCTGGTTTTCTTTTTAATAAACGCGTACATTAAGCGCCGAAAAATCATTTATAACAAAGGTTTAAACTTTAGGCGGAAAAATATTTATGATACGGTTCGGCGCCGTCTGTGAGCACGTGGGTTTATAAGAAGAATATTGGCCGGGGGATTGTATCGGGGCAATCGGTGTCTGACAATACGATAAATGCTTGGATAGCTGAGTGTTGGTTCCCATTGCACCAAAGAGTATGTGGTAGAGATAGTTAAGGACCTAGCCCAAGGGAGCTTGAATCCATAATATAAAGAGTGGTTTTCATAGATTTTCAATGATTTTCAATGGTTGTTGAGGGTTTCGATAAGGCAAAAGGTCTTAAACCTTATCGAAGGATTTTGATGAAGGAAAGGGGAAAAACATGGAAATGAGGATTTTAATGAGAAATGGAGGATAAAAATAAAGGAGTTGGTTTTGGAAGAGGAGAGAAATGGTGTTTACTGACGATATTTTGCTTCAGAAATCGTGAGAATTTTTCTAAGTTTTGAAATGGGAACGAGTAATGAACAATTTGAAATAGAGAGATGATGTCACCCAAGAGGCTTCAAGAGATAATATTGTGCATAAAAACTATTCCTATTGAGCTCCAACAATATTTGGCCACTTTTGATAGAAAATTTTTTATAGGTGACGACAATACTAATCATACTAAATTTCATTAATTAAGGAACCTTACATTTTAGCTTGTCCCTTTGTTACTAGACCCATTCTAGGGCTAGAGGGATCATCTTTGTCCACAGAGAGTATTTACCTTCATAACACATATCTATATTGAAGAAAGTGTTAGACTAGTTAGACAACCTCAAAGAAGAATGAACCCAAATTTAAAAGAAATTGTTAAAGAAGAGCTACAGAAGCTATTGAATGTAGATTTTATCTACCCAATATTATAAATTCAATGGGTTTCACCCCTAGTAATCATTCCTAAAAAAAATGGAAAATGGAGTGTATGCATCGATTATATGGAATTGAATAAAGCAACATTAAAATATCACTTTCCACTTCCTTTCATAGATCAAGTCTTAGACACATTAGCAGGGAAAAATTACTTTTCATTTTTGGATGGATCCAGTGGATATAATCAAATTCAAGTAGCAGTACCTGAAGATTAATACAAAACCACATTTACCTATCCATGGGGAACTTAAGCTTACCGATCACTTCCTTTTGGATTGTGCAATGCTCCATCTACATTCCAAAGGGAAGTTCTCGGAATTTTCTCTGATCTTATTCTTGACTGTATGGAAGTGTATATGGATGATTTCTTAGTTTATGGTAATTCTTTTGAAGAAGCACCAGAAAATTTAGAAAATAATTTTTATAAGATGCAAGGAAGAAAATCTTTCATTAAGTCATGAAAAATGTCTTATGATGTTTAATGAGGGAATTGTTTTAGGTCACCATATTTCAGGAAATGGGATAAAGGTAGACTCATCTAAAGTAGAGGTTATTTCAAAATTATCAATGCCAAATTGTCAACGAGATGTTAGGAGTTTTCTTGGTTTTACAGGGTATTATAGAATATTTATAGAAAAAATAACAAAAATAGCATCTCCACTCTTCAAATTACTTACCAAAGATTGTGAATTCAGTTGGGACTCTAATTGTCAAAATGCCTTTGCAACTTTGAAAAATAAAGTCTCTGAAGCACCTATTCTAAAAGGACCTAATTGGAAATTTCTTTTCCACATATCTATGAATGCTTCAGACACAGCCTTAGGGGTTGTATTGGAACAGAAATATCTTACTCCTAATGCCATTTATTACACCAATAAAAATTTAACTCCAACTAAGCTAATTTATATTGTAATTGAAAAAGAGTTTTTAGCCGTAGTGCATGCCATTAATAAATTCAGACATTACATCAATGGATATGAAACTTCCATTCACACAGACCATTTTGCCATCAGATATTTAATGAACAAAAAAATCACTAATGGCAGGGTAACTATATGGCTATTATTATTGCAAGAGTTTAACATCACCATTCTATATTGACAAGGAAAAAAAAATACAATTGCTAAATTTTTATCCATGATTCAAAATGATAATAACGATATTCATGTAGAGGATAAATTTCCAGATGAATATATTTTTTCAATATCTACTAAATCACCTTGGTCTACGAGATATTGCTAATTGTTTTGACTACGGGGAAAATTACCCAGATAGTTGAGAAACACTTTTTCTCTTTTTGACGTTAAAATTCTGTAAATTTCTGTTTTCAACTTCAAATCCATTAACTCATATTTTTAATGCAAATTATGCTTTGACATAAAAACAATATTTGTAGAGAATTGTCTTACCTCCATACTCATATTTTTTTTTTAAAGCAAATATTTGACATATAGAGGTAATTTGTTTTTAACTAATTTGCATATATTTGAAACTTTGAAACTTGTTATAATAAGTCACTTTTTGAACCCTAACTTTTTTTAGGGAAGGTTGTTCATTTTTTATAAATAAACCATATCATCATAATATACATATATTTCACTAGTGCAACGGCTGTTGTTCGGTAATTTTTAGATTAAATTACTATTTTTGTTATTTTTGAAATGGACGAAGACAAAAAAAGGTGATGTTTCGGTACATTTTATGGACCTAAATTTTCTTTCAATGTGATGGTAATTAGAGAAAAATGAGAGTACCCTTTTGGTAGACGGGGAGAGGAATTGCAATATAATTTTTGCGAATTTTTTGGTGTTTCCATTTTAATGTTATTGAATTTTCATTCGATGCTGATTTTAAACAATGAAAGTTCACGGTGACGTAATTTAGTATAAAATTAATAACAAATTGAAATTTTTAATGAAATTCACAAATCTTGCTATTAAAACTATAATGAGAGATGAATCTAATAGTGCCCGGTAGAAATATAACTCTTTTTTTTGTGGGTGTTAGGTTTTTTGAACGGCCGGCTCTACGCTTGAGATAATTTCTCGGATGAGATATTTATTAAAATCTCGATCGAGAAATTTAAAACTCTCGACCAAGAGTTTAAACCACCACAGGTTACATTTAACCGCATGGCTAAACTCTCGACAGAACATTTAAAAAACTCCCGGCCAAGAGTTTGTGCCCAAGAGTTTACCCAAGCCAACTCTCGGCCGAGAGTTTAATAAAATCTCGGACGAGATTTTATTAAACTCTAGGCCGAGATTTTAGCCAAGGCCGACTCTCATCCGAGAGTTTATTATAGTCTCGGACGAGAATGTTTTAATCTATAAATGTTAATCCAAAGCCGACGCAATCTTTCAGGCAAGAGTCTATATAAATACTCTCGTTTGAAAGATTAATTCCACCCACATTCTGAACCAGCGAAAATTGCGAAGTTGCAAGGGTCCGAAAACTGCGAAGGTGCGAGGGTCCAAATTCTTTTTCTATCAAGGTGTGAATATTTTCTATGTGCAAAATTCTTTTTGGAAAAAAAAAAAATAAAGTTTTTTTGGGTGCAAAATTTTTTTGGCGAAATTTTTTTTGAAAGTTTTTCTGGGTGAAATTTTTTTTTTTTAAGTTTTTTTGGGTGCATGGATTCATGAAGTATTTTGCAAAATGTCTCTATGAAAACATGGAGTATTTTTGCAAAATTTCTCTATGAAGGCATGAAGTGTTTTTACAAAATGTCTTTATGATTTTAATTATTTATTTTTAATTTTCTCTCTTATTGAAAGCCTGAAGTACTTATTCTGAAGTCTTTATGTTTTTTTGGGTATTTGGTACAAATAGAATTAGATTTTAGGTTTCCAATTTTGTGAACATGGGAAACCAAAGGAATTACCTATCAAGGCACGATTAAAAAAAGAACTGATTCAGTGGATAAAAATGAGAGATCACAAAAAAAAGGTGAGAGGAAAGGGAAAGATTAAGCCATGAGATAAATGTGGAGGTATAGCATCGTGAAATAGATGTAGAGGTGCATGAAAATGACGAGGAAATGAGAAATGTTGAAGAACTTTTCAATGAGAATATTGAAAACACAAATTTCCAAGAGAATATTGATATCAATCTCACTGGTGAGTCAATAGTTTCTTCAATTTGAATTTTGTATTTTTTTTAAAAACATTGTAGTTCAAGATAGGTTTAAAATTAAAAATATGTATATGTCAATTTCAAATTATAAGTTAATATTGTTTTTTATGCAGGGAAAACATCAGAACCATAAGAAGATACTACCACACCTCGAATTTCACTGCAATTAATTGGAAGTTCCAAGAATGTTGTATACAACTGCAAGTTTCTAGAAAATATGGATCCAACTAAAATTGAAGAATTGGGACCACCAATGGCTGAAAGGACAGTTCGAGATAAAGTAAATTTTGGATTGAAACATATTTTCGAAGGTAAGTCTATCATAGCACAAGCTCAGATGTTACGTGGATTTTTAAAGCACAAATCTCTCAAAAATGTTGTGGAATTATTGGGCATTAAAAGTGACAAAGAGGTTTTAGCAAATGAAATGGTATCAAAAAATGTGACGTCGGCGCTTGCCACACTAGCCAAAAAGTGATATCAAGTTGTAAAGAATGCTCGTAAAGCACTTTTAACAGGTTTAGTCGCGAAACGAACTTCATCAAGTCAGTTGATGTCAGCAACTTCAAAATTGTTTAAAACATCAAGAAAAAGTTTATGGAGGCATACAAAATTTAGAATTCAATTAGATGAGAATGATGAACTTGCATGTTGGGCTAATATCTGCAGGCGTCCATATCATGATAGACTTCCTGATGGTGTGAGGGATAGGGTAAAAGAGTTTTGGGATTCGAACTCTCGTGTGTCGCCAAATGAAAGGGATCAACTGCGATGTCGTAAATCTAAGGGAGTTTATGAATCTCATTCCAAACATATAACACAGGTCAGTCAAGTAGAATTATTCGAGAGCTTTATGGAGAGTAATACTGATGTGAAGATTTCCCTTAGCACATTTGTGAAGCTTAAACCATGGTATGTCAGGCCTATCACTGTTCGAGACACATGTTGTTGTCGATACCATGTAGAATTCGAATTATTTTATGAGACATTTGTAAATTTTGGCATAAAATATTGGTCAAATGACCCTCCTCCTTCAAGTGTTCGTGAATTTTTATCAAATATATTATGTCCACGAGAGAATAATGACTTATTTTATAAAAAAGAATGTGTTGGTGGAAGAAAATGTGACAAATGTTCTCATTTGGCACTCTATGATGAAAAGTATCCCATTGATCCTAATGATCCCAGACTGTCAAATCTCAGTCTGAATTGGAAGAGATATGAATATGTTACTTACACTCATGTTGCAGATTCAAGCACAACATCAAAAAATATCACTTTACTTGATGACGAGATTCCAGTGACATCTTTTATGGAGAAGTTCAGGGTGCAAATATACAAATATATTAAGCATTGTCATATAGCACGATGGCAGGATTTACAGTTCAAGCAATCACGTGATGTGTTCCCAAAAGGAACAATATTATCAGTGGTTGATTTCACTGAGAATTACACGTTTAGTCCACAAAAGGAGATACAAAGTGAGTATTATCATTCAGACCAAGTATCTATATTTGTGCATATTTTGTATAGACATGCAGAGCTTGATATCGATGGTTTTGATAGTGATGAAAATAATCGTGAGGTGATTAAGAAGTACCATTTCTACATCAGTTATGATCAAACACATGATACATGTTTTGTTCAGCATTGTTTTAATGTTATTTATAATGAACTGTTGAAACGAAGGGTCGCCTTTAAAGAACATTGTGTATGGTCAAATGGTTGTGTTGTTCAATTTAAATTAGCAAGATCATTCTTTTGGTTGTCTTGTCTTCATAAGAGAACCAACATTCGACATACATGGAATTTCTTTGAGATAGGGCATGGAAAAGGAGAGCACGATGGTGTTGGGGCATGCATAAAACGTGCACTTAGGAGGCATCAATTGAATCACTCAACTTCCTGACTTGCAAATTCTTTAGATGTTGTTAATTGGTGCAAAGACAATTTAAGTCATGTATCGAACCCAAGGATGGCTGATGTGCATAGGTAGGCATACACATTTAACTAAAAATATATTATACATGTCTAGATATATATATGTGTGTCTTTTGTTATCAAAAAAATATTAAATATTGTTCAAAATTTGACTCATACATGTGTGTGTGTTTTTCTCAAGCAGGTACTTTTGGAATATTGAAATGGGTGATGTTGATAGATCGTTGCCATTTAATTGCCTTGAAATCCTTCAAACAAGAAGTTTACACTCAATTAGGAGTAAGAACAAGAAAAAAATACATTGCATTGAGAAACGAAAGTGCTCTTTATTTTGTTCTGCATGTATTGATCAGACAGAGTCCATCGATGACTGTGAAAACCAAATTAAGAAATTTGTTAAACCATGGAAACACGAAGAATTGACACCATTGCCCCCATTTGGAAATGTGACTGACAAGGAAATGTACAATGAAGTGGTTGTGATTGACAATGATTATGATCATGTTTCTGATATGGTTAGAGAAGGTAATGTCTTCGCTGTCATTGCACCAGAAAATAATAAAGAAAAAGTGCATTATTATTTATTAAAATTCACTATGTCCAAATCCACGTTGCTGCAAGAGTATAATGATCCATCAAATTATACATACCCAATCGGTTCAATGGCGTTAATGGGACATTTCTTTGAAGAAGAAAAGAAATGTAAAGATCATATTATTTTTCAAGATTACCAACCAGAGGTTATTTATGCCCAATATAGTCACTTGGTCATAGCAACTTGGTTACCGTTGAAGCAAGTGAAGAGTAGAAAAAAACAATGACAATGGAGGTTATCGATAGATGATCATGATGCTATTCTGGAAAATTTTCCACTAGCAGATTTCATATGAGTGGAACACATTGTTCAAGATGAACAATGAACTTTGATTCTAGGGTTAGAACATATAATTGCTACAATGCATTGGAATTTATATATTTTAAGACTATATTGTGGATTGCTTTCAAATAAATGGACATGTGGATGGTTAGATGTGTGTTGGTATGAACAATATATTATGATCTACTAGATTAGGGTGCTTTGCTAGATAATTAATTTATGGTGATTTAATGTGTCCATCATGTTTACTCCTAGATGATCTTAACGCACCCTTTTTTTTGCATGGATATGATGGTGATGAATGAATATTTAGTTAAATGTATATATATAATAAAGGATTTAATGGTGATTTAATGTGTCCATGGTGATTTAATGTGTCCATCATGTTTACTCCTAGATGATCTTAACTCGCCCCTTTTTTTGCATGGATATAATGGTGATGAATGAATATTTAGTTAAATGTATATATATAATAATGCCCAAGGTACCAGTGTGGTCACAACTTAGAAAACCTGATACGGGCGCCCTCAAATGAAACTACCTGACCCAAACTCATTTCATCAGGCACCCTCCCAAGGCGCGATGCCCTCTACCCGACTGAACGAACGCACAAGGGAAAAACAAAAAACAGCCAGCATGAACTTGCACAAGGCACCCGTGTGGTCACAACTTAGCAAACTTGATACGGGCATCCTCAAAGGAAATGACCCAACCCGAACTTGTTTCATCGGGCACCCTCCCAAGGCGCGACACCCTCTGCCCGACCGAACGAATGCACAAGGGAGAAAATGGAAAACGGACCACACGAATGTGCATAAGGCACCTGTGTGGTCACAACTTAGCAAACCTAATACAAGCGCCCTCTAACAAAACGACCTGACCCGAACTCATTTCATCGGGCACCCTCCCAAGGCACGATGCCCTTAGCCAGACCGAAAGAATGCACAAAGGAGCAAATAGAAAATGGCCCACACGAACGTGCACAAGGCATCCATGTGGTTACAACTTAGCAAATATGATACGGGTTCCCTCAAATGAAACGACCTGACCCGAACTCGTTTCATCAGGCACCCTCCCAAGGCGTGATGCCCTTCGCCCAAACGAACGAATGCACAAGGGATAAAATGGAAAATGACCCACACAAACGTGTACAAGGCACCCGTGAGGTCACAACTTAGAAAACCTGATACGGGCACCCTCAAACGAAATGACCCGACCTGTACTCGTTTCATTGGATGCCCTCCCAAGGCGCAAAGCCCTCCGCCCGACCGAACGAACGCACAAGGGAGAAAATGGCAAATGTCCTACACGAACATGCACAAGGCCTCCGTGTGGTCACAAATTAACAAACCTGATACGAGCGCCCTCAAACAAAATGACCTGACCTGAACTCGTTTCATCGGGCACCCTCCGCCCGACCAAACAAACGCACAAGGGAGAAAACGAAAAATGGCCCGCACGAACGTGCACAAGGCACCTGTGTGGTCACAAATTAGCAAAATTGATACGGGCTCCCTCTAATGAAACAACCCAACTCGAACTTGTTTCATCAGGTGCTGTCCCAAGGCGCGATGCCCTCCGCCCGACTGAACGAACGCACAAGGGAGAAAACGGAAAACGACCTGCACGAATGTGCACAAGGCACCCGTGCAGTTACAACTTAGAAAACCTAATACGGGCACCCTCAAACAAAACGACCTGGCCCGAATTCGTTTCATTGGGTGCCCTCTCAAGGCGCGATGCCCTCCGACCGAATGAACGAATGCACAAGGGAGAAAATGGCAAATGACCCACACGAACATGCACAAGGCACTCGTGCGGTCACAACTTAGCAAACCTGATACGGGCGCCCTCAAACGAAACCGACCCGACCCGAACTCGTTTCATTGGGCACCCTCCCAAGGCACAATGCCCTCTGCCCGACCTAACGAATGCACAAGGGAGAAAATGGAAAATGGCCCACATGAACGTGCACAAGGCACCTGTGTGGTCACAACTTAGCAAACTTGATACGGGCGCTCTCAAATGAAATGACCCAACCCGAACTCGTTTCATCAGGTGCCCTCCCAAGGCGCGATGCCCTCCACCCAACCGAACGAATGCACAAGGGAGAAAACGACAAACGGCCCACATGAACGTGCACAAGGCACCCGTGTGGTCACAACTTAGCAAACCTAATATGGGTGCCCTCGAATGAAATGACCGGATCCGAACTCGTTTCATCGGGGGCCCTCCCAAGGCATGACGCCCTCCACCTGACCGAACGAATGCACAAGGGAGCAAATAGAAAATGGCCCACATGAACATGTACAAGGCACATGTGTGGTTACAACTTAGCAAACCTGATATGGGCGCCCTCTAATGAAACAACCCGACCCAAACTTGTTTCATCGGGCACCCTCCCAAGGCGCGATGCCTTCTACCCGACTGAACGAACGCACAAGGGAGTAAATGGAAAACAACCCAAACGAACGTGCACAAGGCACCCATGCGGTCACAACTTAGAAAACCTGATATGAGCACCCTCAAACGAAATGACCCGACCCAAATTCGTTTCATCAGGTGCCCTCCCAAGGCATGACGCCCTCCGCCCACCCCTTGTAGCAATAAATCCAAACATTTTTAGATGAAATTATTATTTCCAAAGGAAAACAACTCAACTCTCATCAATGTTTCAATATAGTTGAAGATAAATGGTTTGGTAAATTTCAAATTTAAGGAGAAAATTTACTCAAACTAGCATATAGCTTGCATATTGATAGCTTCAAAAAAGTATCCTACAAATGTCAAATGTCAAATGTTTCTATGTTCATTTGACATGTTTCTATTTTACTTGTGCTTGGATAATATTGTTCACAACATGGAATGGATCCTACAAAGGAATATTAAACATCTTGTAATCAAGATTTAGTTAAATCTCTCCAAATTTTTGTCTTTAATCGTTTACATATTGTACACATCCCCTTGTAATATATATTTTGTTTTCTCAATATTTTGAAGGTTTCAACATTTTGTATGGAAAAAACTCTTATACCTTATTTTGTACAATCCATTTCCCTTTACTTGGAATTTGCTATTTTAATTTATTTTGGAAACATTTTTATGACTCTTTTCAAGTATCATGAATTTTTTTATTCATAATTGTATTTCTAAATAGTATAATATATAAATATAACACAGGAATAATATATATTATTACTTGTAATAATGGTTTCCTCATCAATCATCATGGAAGTATCAAATATGGTTTAAATATTTTTTCTCTATTATTATTATAATCCAACCTCATGGGCATGGGTGCATTAAAATAGAAAGTGTTCTCTTCCATATGTTGTACAACTTGTCATTGTCATCCTTAAAACTCTTTTTTATTGAGATATAACCACACCATATAACCAAATTTTCAATAGTGGGTTGTTTTATGTTGATCATGGTCCTCCATATAACAATTTTAAGTTATGTGTAGGTTCTTGCGCTTCCAATGGATTTTTCAAATCTTGATTGTGACCTTAACAATTTTTGCCTTCATAATTACCATTTGTAAATGGGTTTTTAGCAAATATAAACAACAACCAATTAAAAAGAATTTTTTTTATGATCCTTTTCAAGTGTCATGAATTTTTCTATGCAATATTGTATTTTAAAATAGCGTAACCTATGGATCTAACACCAAGCATGCTACTACTCATAATAATGGATTTTCAAGGTAATCATCAATCATCATGTAAATCTCAAAACGTTTTACCCTTCTTTCTTTCCGTTAATAATGTCAAAACTATTCATAAAGGTGTGTTTAGCTATGAATTATTTTGTATGTTAGAAAGTTTCGCTAGTAATGGATTTCACACTTTTATATTAAGAGATAGATATCCTACCCCTTGTAGAAATATATCCAAAAGTTTTTAGATGAAATTATTATTTCCAAAGGAAAACAAGTCAACTCTCATCAATGTTTCAATATAGATGAAGAGAAATGGTTTGATAAATTTCAAATTTATGGAGAAAATTTACTCAAACTAGTTTATAGAGCATATATTGATAACTTCAACAAAATACTCCTAATTTTTAAAATTGGAAGAAGGATTAGCTTTATTCTTTTATATTTTATTGATGGAGCATAAAATTGGAATGTTAGGAGCATAAAATTGGAATCATAACAAATAGAGGCATATGCACTTTGAAAAGGGTTTAAAATCACTAAAGGAATAAGAATGAATTCAATAATTATGATTAATGACTCTAGGATCATTATCATTCATATGATTAAACAACCATTACGAAAATTGATGTTCGGGGTTCATTTGTAGGCATCAATCATAAGATAACCCTTCAAGGATTTTTCAAGGGTTTCTTCAATAACCCTTTTGCAAGTAAGATATATCTCCACTGACTTCTTAATAGGTGCTTCCAAAACTTTCGTTGATTGTTCATTATCCAATGCCTCACTTGTCCAAAATAAGTCTCCAACAATGGTCTTGATGTTGGACAACTCCAACACTTCAAAAATATTTGTTGTGTTCCAAGAGTGATGATACACAGTCAAGGTAATTACAGCAACCAAGGTCTTCACCATTCCGAGAGGTAGTATTATTGTGTTGTGACTGTCTAGCAAGGAAAACCAACCCAAGAATGATGATGCATAGTCAAGGAAATTACGGAAACCAAGGTCTTCAACGTTATAAGAGGTAGTATTATTGTGTTCTGACTGTCCAGAAAGGAAGTCTGAGCAAATAATGATGATACACATTTAGGTCAATTACAGCAATCAAGGTCTACACCGTTCTGAGAGGTAGTATCACTGTGTTGAGACTGTCCAACAAGGAAATGAGTAGAAAATCTATACACAATCCAATACGGTTGTAGTTACTACACAAGAATCATTGTAATCTTCCACAATTTGAGCTTAGGAGTCCACCACAGCTTGAGCAATGAGTTCACCACAATCTTAAGGATTCCACCACAGTCTAAGGTAAGCTTTTTGATGACATTGTCTGAAATTAAGAAGTTTGAATTTATGTTGTCATTGTCCTAAGCTATAGCAAGGGACACATAAATACATGTTGATAGAAGAAAGGGCCAATACTATGCAACATGCTGTAATTGTTACTAAATACTTGGAAAAATTCAATAATTGTTTAAAAACATAAATTAATGCTCAAGAGAATTAAAAGTTAAAATTAAATTTAAAGCAAATTATCAAAAACCAAGGATATTGATAAGCAACAAAACATTTAAACCAACATTTTTCAGAACAGATCACTTGCCTCTTATGAAATATTAGATCATCGATTGGAATCTATATAGCTTGGTGGAGAAATATTACAAAATTAAATTTCATTAGTGATAGAATATCACTTGAAATTTTTCTCTTGATGACAAACACAACACTCATATTTTGAAATTTCTTTCAACTTGGGAAACTGGACTCCATCTGAGCTTCCACAAAAATAGTAAATAATTGTAAGTTTTCTTGCAAGGTCAAATAAAGTACTCATGTTTAACTTAAAAGATATTTTATAGCATGTGGACATAGAGTATACACAATGCACGCAGAATACTTGACTATGTAAATCTCTCTGACTGTCTCGATTATGAAGTGTTCCCTCCATTGGCAGCATATCATAGGTCGCTTAAAATGTTAAATATGAGAGGTAAAAATTGATTGTTTGGTCATCTTCATCATCTTCCAGCCAATAAGTTTCAAGAATATTTACTGCCTTCTCATAAATTTCATTATTTTAATGACTTTGCAGGTTCTCAATCTTTTCAAGTCCTTCAGCATCATCAATATATTGTGCATAGAGATTTACACCTCCAGTGTTCCCCAGAACCTTCTCTACTTCCCCAAATTTCAAAATATTCTCTAGCCCTTAAAGACAAACAGTTACAATTCTTGGGTCTGGAAAGACTAGAAGATCACATAGATGCTTAATGCATCCTTGATTCACAATATATCTGCAACAAAAATCACAAAATAGTAGTTTGTCTAGGATGAGATTACCCAATTTTATCCATGTAACTATTACAATAAATGACTTTTTATATTGACCATTGATTGACATAATACTCTATTGAATAGACGATGACTTATAAGAGAATTAACAAACCTCTCGCATCTATTCAATTTTTTCTTTGCAACCTCTAACATCACTGTAAGTAGCATCTAGATTTTCTTCAACAGTCATCATTGTCACACTGGGATCAATCTTAGGAGGCAAAGGGATATGAATTTGATACTATTTCAATCAACCCTACATAAAGAAAGAAGACAATAAACCATTACATTCCAGACAAAACCCACAAGGTGTGACCTGAAGCAATCTCTAAATATTTTTATGACATTAATGCAAAAAACATAAAACATTAGAGTTGAAAACATAGTAATGATTCACTAAGAATTAATGTGATATCTCACTTGTAAGCGACACTTAGAATTGATGGATAATATCACACTCAACTCTAAAGGAAAAAAACTCCCTAGAAGACAAAGTGAACATAAAAGGATGGTTTTTCAAGGGGGATTTTTTTATTAACTGACCTGACATGCATGCCTTCTTCAATATTAGTAGGGGAGACCTTATCACCCAGTCCAACCACAAACTTCATTCCAAAGAGACAACTTTGTAAATACTACATGCAAGTCAATGTGGCTTTCAGGAAACAATGGGTTTTGAATTCATAAGTTTTGTTGCAAGAAAAAGACTAATTGTTGCAGCTATAGTTTTAGTGTAAGAGTAAAGTAGTAGTTTCGATTCTTGCTGCACCTATAAGAGAATAATGAATTTACTGTATGATCACAACACAACCTGGAGAAATAGGCACACCTTGGAAATTTGTTTAAAATTTATGACATACTGGGAATCATCAGTTTTTGGATTAGTGATCTGTGTGCACCTCACTACCTGGATGAAGAAACAAAACATATTCAGATCAATTAGATGTGAGAGAGACTGATACATGCTTGACCATTTTTACCCTTGTTTACAAGAGGAGGACCTTATTTATTTTCTTGAATATGACAAGTATGTTTTTGAACAGAGGAATGCGACAACCCTGCATCAAGAAGAGAAAAATCTCGTGGTAGCGAAAAAGGATCTTCTTTTTTGTAGAGATTTTGTGGCTTCCCCTAAAAATAAGGGTGAAGATATTCTAGCTCAAGAAAAAGACGTAGAACATGCAGAAACTTTTATGAAGAAATTTCAGGATAGTGATCTGAAGGCATTGCAACCATCCTATGTGGATTTGATGCAAATGTATATGTGGCTATCTATGTAATGTGAAGTAAAATACACATTTTTCAATCTATGGCAATGTATCGACCTAATTGGGAAGCTTATAAAATATATATTGAATCCTTGATTAAATGTGGCATGTTGGACAGGGCTGAGGGGGTTTTCACAGAGTTGCAAAAGGATGGTGACATTGGTACTAAATCCAAGATGTGCAACGTAATATTGGAGGGATATCTCAATGATGGTCGAGAATAAAGGATCAAAAAATTATATGATGAAATGTACCATAAATGTGAAGGTTGATGGAAATGAGCTCAAGGGAAAAGATAGTAGGTCAATGAGAAACTTAATGTTAGATGTTACTGGTGCATATAAAAACCTTGACTTTCAAACACAGTATTTGCAAATTGTGAATTATAAAGACTATGAACTTTGGGCCTTCGATTTTTGCCATTTCGCAGAGGAATTTCATCAATAGTCTGAAATGAACTTGGAGATTCATGACACTACAATTGATGCACTACTTTTGGCACTATAATGTCTCCTGAATCCATATTTCATGATGAACACTAGTGACAGTGACTATCATATCAAAAAAAGTGCCACTAAAAACAAATATTCACACGTGTAGGAAGATGGTTAATGAGCTATTTTCAAGTAATAGAAAGCCAAAACCCGAAATGATTGGTAATCTCAAAGAAAAGAGAGACAAAACTGTAATTGACATTCTTATGCAAGCAGAAGAATGGTACTACAAAATGTAGTCTATTATTTTGAAAGATAGTTCATATGATGAGAAAGAAGTAAATTGTGATTTTGAAGAAAGGCCAAATGGTTTTAGAAAATTTCCCAATGATAGAGAGTCTATAAATGTTGTTACCCTTGTATGCTAGCATCAAGGTCTACTCTATGTCTTTCTGATTCGGTAGTTATAGAGGGAACAACATAACATGTTGTAGAGCATCTCAATACATTGCTTTTCCCTCTTCATTATCATCAAAAGGATTTTAGTCATCCAATAAAAACTTGAAAAAATACTTGGAGATAGGCGACAGTGGACACTCATCAAATTATAGTTTATGCTGCCAGTGGTAGTGGCATCATGACGGAGGATGATGAGTATGGTAGGAAACAGGGCTTCCAGTTTATAAAAAAGATTCCTGCCTCCTCATGGATACACATAATATCAATTTTTTCAACCTCTTCATTTCCTTGGGTTAGATACATAGGTTGGATGGCATTGGCTCGTTGTGCAAAGGAAAACTAGAAGAGATGGCTCCCTCTTGCGCAAGATATGCAACAAATGAAAATCTTACTGTTTATTTTCTCTAATAAAAATACATAGTTTGGTTGGCATTGGATTTCTATGCAAAGGAACACTAGAAGAGAGGGCTCCTCCTTGCACAAGATATGCATCAAATGACAAGCTTACTATTTATTTTCTCTAATGAAATCACAACCGTCAAAAGATGTAAGGGGAATGAGAATGAAGAATTAAAAGAGGCCTCCCTTTTGGAATAGAACAAACATAAACATGAGAAACCTATTCATAAAAGCGATCATTTAGATTAAGCGGATAGTGATGGCTTTTCCCATGCTCTTTACCCCGAGCTAGACATGATATTTCCAAACTTAAGAGATCAGTTTTTCACATACGCAGAAGTGATGCTAGAGGTTGTCTGCTCCCATTTAAAATCAGTTCCACCTAGTTCTATTCCAGATACATTGTTGGTTTTCATAGTTGTTTTCCAACCCATTCATGGATGTAGATAGAGATCAAAATGTAATGAATGATGTGAGTTGTTGCATGTTGAAAGGTGTTGTAACTTCTAATGTGAAGTGCATAAAATTGTAAATACTAGGAGCAATCGTTGTGGAACATAAGGAAGTTGTTAGATAGGTGATATTATTATTTCAAATATATGTTTGAATAAATTGATATTGGCCCCATGTTTAATACATTACACTTATATGAATATATACTAGGACCAAAGAGTCAATGGTTAACTCCGTGGAATTCGAGACATTGCTCTTTTATCTTGGCTGCTTTTTATAATTGTGTGTGATGACTCAAGTGATGTTGTACTAAATTATTATGGTATTGCTCTTTATTTTGGCTACTTCATATTGCTGTTGTGTGACAGAGTACTTTCCTAAAGATTTTTAGTGCCATACCAAGTGCCCTGTATGCGTCATTGACTAGGTGTATCCTCACAGGTTTCAAAATTTATATCTATGACTAGAGAGTCATCTATAATGTAATCGAACATGGTGAGGACACTCACTCGACCCTCAAAGTAGACATGGTTGAAATCGCTGTATGAAAACTAATGTTTATTAATGAGTCGAATGTTGTTGAGATGTTATCTGGCCTTGAGCCTTGAAGAATCCAATTTACCTTATGTACCAAGATGAGGGGAAATTCCATGTGAGTTTCCCCAAAAGACACATTACAGTCAAATAAAAGTACCATATTTAGATCTATACTCCACAAATCTAAAAAAATTCCAAGACAAATGAGGAGATGCCACCTATTATTGTACTTATATAACAGACAAATGTACAAATTCTTCCCAAAGCCCAAGGGGTTAGCTCAAACTTTTTTCATTGATGTTGCTGGGCATTTTTCTAGTTCACTTCCAACAGGTGCCTGCTTAAATCCTCTAGGGTGAGGCACACTAGTCTACAATGACAGGTTTATTAGGGATGTCATCCATGATTGTGACGAAGCTTCACTTGGGTTGGCCACAAGGTTTTCCTTGGAAAAAAGAAGTACAATGCCTAAAATGGCTCCTAAATATATCTATTCCTATGGAACTATCAGGTTGGCTAGATTATAAAGACAATGTATTTAGCAAAAGGTGGAGAAATGGGTGTATATTTATTATTTGAGAATAATTACATAATCATAACAACTGAGAGCCAAAAAACTACAGGTAGAAGTATAGAGAATCCTTCTATAAAACAACATAAAACATGAAGTTATATATATTCTGATAAAAAATTAAATAAAAATGCAGTTAGAGACTAGTATTACACTTGGAATCTACCATTGATTTTCATACATAAAATAGAATTCAGAGATTGACAAGAGTAGAAAAATGCACCTTGCGATCTTGTTCCTCAGCAAAATACTCTCTATTAACATCACTCCTTGGAATAGCCTCATTGGAGTTAATGGCCAAGGTTGTATCTCGAACTTGGACTGGAAATCCATATTCGATATCAAGAAAACACACCTGACAAACTTTTTTGAGTTTACAGCATGTTTGGCAAACCTTTGTTTTCTTGTACCTTGCATCACGACCTAGTCTCCACCTGAAAACTATAAATGGTCTGGTGCAAATTTTACACTCTTTGTCAAAATTTTCTTTTGTCTGCACCCAAAAAAAAAAATCATTTAAACTCAATTCGACCACATATATGTCAGTGCTTTTATAAGCCATATATAAATATACATTACATATAGTACACAAGCGCTAAAATTTGAAATAAGAAAATTCATGCATAATAAATAAGTAATGATACAATAAAATAACTAAGAAATTTAAAATTTGATCTCTTTTATGTTTTAAGTAATGATACAATAAAATAACTAGAGAAATAAGACAAGATACTACCTCTCAAAGTCTATCTCTCTACTATTTTAAACTTGCCTACTATTTTGTTCCTACAGACAGTACATCATAGAGTTGTAAACATCAGCACCTTCCAAAATTTTTAAAAATTTAGATCATCCTTCTTGACCACGTTCTCATGTTTTGATTTGAACATTACAGTGAGCTAGCAGCCTAGAAGAGTAACTAGCATGGTAAATGATCTCAACTCAAATAAGCTATTGTGCACCACATGCTAGAATACAATCATACCCTGACATTAATGCATACCACATAAAACATTAGTTATGAAAACATAGTAATGCTTCACTAAGAAGTAAAGTGATACCTCACGTGTCAGCGACACTTAGAATTGATGGATAATATCACACTCAACTCTAAAGGAAACAAACTCCCTAGAAGACAAAGTGAACATAAAAGGATGGTTTTTCAAGGGGGGTTTTTTTAATAACTAACCCGACATGCATGCCTTCTTCAATATCAGTAGGGGAGACTTTATCACCCATTCCAACCACAAACTGCATTCCCAAGAGAAAGATTTTTGATAACACCAATTATAATTAGTTGAGAAATAATTCTTGGTATAATGACCAAGTATAATTGACATAGGGATGGTCAACATAAACGATCAATAACAACTATAGATCACCAAATGATGTTTAAACATTCCTTCAACAATGTTTCACATCACGCAAACATGAGTTGGAAACATTGAATAATGAGCACCGCGTGATATCAATCAACAATGATAAAGACATTGATGTACACTACATAGTGACTATAAGAGTAGCCATATGGAGGACTAGAATGAATTATATGTATCGTACAACTCCTATGAAAACTAGAACCCAATTGTGAGGTATTGATGCAAATAGGTGAAACATTAAGGGTGATGTGATCGATATTGCCATTTTTATTGGTAGAGTGATCAAAGCAATTACCCTTCCCTCCCTTTTTAGTTTTGGGTATCTCCTTCATGGTTTATAAAACACAAAAGAGAATAAAAGTAAGATTTACAGTTTTTTTTTTTTTACATTAATGAACCCCCACAAAAAAAGGATACTCGATTTGAGTGTCTTCTTCTATGTTTAATGATGTGAACAGAGAGATAATGGTATGCTTGGTACGAGGTTTTTTTTTCATGATTTTTTAATGAGCCTAAAAAATATAAAAGTATGCTTAGAACCCTTCACATATTAATGAGCATGAGAATAATAGAAAGTAAGATTCCTTGAAGAAATAACTAATATAAAGGGTAACAACTTATTTCAAACTAACAAAACCATTGTAAGTAAGTACAAGTAGATATGTTATTAGGATTTTGTATAGCTGTTACAAGATTTTTCTTACGCAGTCAGATACTTGGGTCCACCTTGCACTTTGGGAAGCCTCTATGAGCCATAGTATTATTCCTAGACCTCCTTCAGTGATGCCCACAACCCTACACCTTCTCCTCTCCAACATTAAATTCATTTATGCTCAGTATTACCTGGTTTGTACACCATTTAAGCTCCTTCCTATTGGACATGGCTATATCCATTTGAGGTCTTCACCTTTGTGCATACCCATACTCGATTGCTCCCCTACTTGACAACTCCAATGCCACGACAAAGAGCCAAATCCTGTTGAGGGTCCTCTTCTCAAGTAGAAGGGAGTGCTCAAGGCACACTTCAAGCTCATAAGGAAGCATGGAGATATCATTCCCAAACCCCTACTCCTATACAACAGGAAATCAACTATCTTGATATTGAATTTCATGTTCAACATGATGAGAAAGTTGTTGAGGAGGTCTTCGACTCTATGGTTGAGTGGGTAATTGATTTAGGCCATACTTTAGGGCGCCAAAACTAATATCTATGTATAATCGAGCTATACTAGAACATGAAATCGCTCCCCAACAAGTATTTTCTTTGAGCGTAATGAAGCTCGCAGGGAGATATTGTTACATAGTTATGAACTACAAATGGAGCACAAGGATCCCAGTTTACAACACTGTCACATCTCTACTAAGTTGGCCCTTCAAATTTAATAGATGGGACAGAGAAAAAATCCGAGAACTAAATATCAATCTTCCCGGGGGTTGCATGGTAATAGAAAGGGCTGCCACTGTTCATGCCATGGACAATGAAACTAAGAACTTGTTGTGAAAACTTGTGCCCAGACTGAGCATACAGTGTTTAAGTATTGGCATGAAGGATTAAGTCCTTAAAGAGATCACAGCTTTGTCATTATGAATAAACCTTCAAACCACAACACAAGACATTAAAGCCTATGAATATAAGAATTGAAGACTGCTACTCAAAAGAGCTTATTCTACTGTAAACTACTTCTCAGTAGAGCTTATTCATTTCCTATCTTGCTGTAGCATGTGCCAAAATAAGGCTGCCAGTTGAAATTAGTGAATTAATGCAGCCACCTCATGGATACAATGGTCCTTTCCTCTGTGCTTAGTCATCATGCAAAACTATGAAACCTCGAAACCAAAATGTTTGCGGGATGGAATATTGTCATTGCTAGGCTACAATAGAACCTGGGTACTTTCAAATGAAAAATGTCATCAATTTTGATGCAACAGTGGACATGATCTGCCACGAGATATGTGTAGTTGTCCTGAAGAGGATTGTTGTGAACTCTATCAAACCACATACTGCCCCCTTTTCTTGAAACTCCCATTTTTCCATCACATGAGAGCACATAATATTGTCCAAATGATTGTTGTTAAAGGTCTGTATTGGATAGATGAAAACTTGTCACAAGGGAAGCATGATCTACAATTTTGTATTTTAAGGAATATTTATTCCATAGTCTTCCATAACCATTATTAGGCCACCACAAGTGCTAGTAATGCAACCCATCTGGAATTTCTGCACCTAAGGCTCTAAGTGATAGGCCTATAAATAGTTGGGAATGCAGTCCACTGTCATAACTACAGAGTTTCTCCTGAGAGATCACATCCACATTATTACAGGCAAACAGTTCTGAAGTAGTAATATGTAGTGTAGAGCACTCCTTACTGGTTATTATGGAGTAGCAAGGCCACCAGACCAAATTCTTCCAACCCTAGGTCACTGACTCTACTATTTATTATGTTTCAGTAGGGGTTGTGTCTTCCTGGTGTTGTAGGATTTCTTCTGCCCTTACTTGTTTTTTTGGAGTAGCAGGGGTTTGGGTGGTGGTAGGAATGTATCATGTCCTCTTCTTTCCTGGAACACAGGGGGGCCTATTTTGATGCCCTCTCATTCTCTAGGTGGTTGGTTTTATACTAATTATCTAAACGTCAATATCACTATACTTCTATGGTGTAATAGAATTTGTCTCTTCTTAATATGAATTAGTAGGTACTTTGTAGCCAAGGGATTCATGACAATATATTCTTCCTCCTTCGCAATCGCAATGGGTGGAGTCACACAACGTTGGGCTCATTTAGTGAAGTTGCAACCATTGGAGTTGCAATGACTTCTTCCCAGGATTTTCTTGCTTTGTTTATAGCTTGTACCATGAGTAACCTGATAAGCCCATGTACCATGAGTAACCTGATAAGGCCATGGTGAGAGATGAAATATCTTGGTATGTTTGCTTTTTGTGCATGGGCTTCCTTATTTTGCAGGGACTTGAGTAGGAAGTACAACATATTGACATTGTGACAGTGTCTGAGATGGTCAAGGAAAAAAGTGTTCATATTCCTCTAAGCCAAATGAAGCACCTATACTGTCAATAACCTATTGAATTGACTATGGCTCAAAGTTTTTACTGAAAATTAAATATTAGTTTTAGCATTCACTAGATACATAAAGGAACCTCTCAACTATCTATAAATTCACTAGATAGCCTCTTTATAATGTGGCAATGATACCAACGAATAAATGGTAAGAGGTTACCAATGTTTATTGTAGACTCTCTGACCTAGAGCCTACACGATCTCCTTGAGGCTCAGTCTGCATCATGTCAATATGGGGTGTATCCTGAAAAGTAGAAACCAAAGTTAACAGAAAAGTTTGCGAAAAGAAATATAATAAACATTATAAATATGCTTAACAAAAAGTATCGATACCTGTGTCACGACTGGAACCTAAGAAGGAATAATCTCTTCAAGCAGCCCTTGATGTGTAGCACTAACCTGAAAAATTCCATAATGTTAATACTCATACCATATAAAATTATGTGACATAAATTTAGTTTCAATTTGATGTACAAAAATATAGATAGATAGAAATGATGTGGCACCTGTACATGATCATGTCCATGATCTACAGAATGAGGACCAAGGGCAAGGCAATGTTGTTCTAAGAATGTTGTAAACTGCATAAGTTAAATAAACATATTGGCGTAAGTTTTTGGATCTACTAAATGTATATACACCAAAAATAGCTCATCTTATAAATGCGTATTTTAAAATAGATCAAAACATGCTTGTACATACCTTGCCCATGGTGTGCATTTTTCGTGTAATGGATTGCGCATAGAGGTCTCTACATGAGGATGCATACTCCATAAGCTCATCTCGTTCCATCTCCCTCAAAACGTCATCTGGAATACTCACAAATGAACGAACTCCTGCACTAGTTGAAGGTTGGCTTGTCCCTAGGCCCACTTCCACCCCTCCTAAAGCAGCTGCAATATGTTCTTGTATCTTCTCCCTCATTTGTGACGCAGCACTGGAGATAAGGGCTAACTCCTCTGAAAGTATAACTACCCTAGGTGGTCGAGGTGCTAAACGAGGTGCTGGAGGCCTAAACCCAACATCTCGCATAGCATCAGGTTGTTCATATGTACGACCTTTTCTAGCTCCATAGAATTTGGACCTGGTATCTGTATAGTTAGGGTCCATGTGTTCTCGGAATTGAGCAAACAAAATTCTAACAAAATATTGCGGCACCTCATCATTATTTTGGAACTTCCCGTATGCATACAATAACTTCTCATAAATATAAGGTGCAATATTGGGATCATTGAATCTTGCAATCTTCAGATGTTTTTTGTCTTCAGGCCGCAAGTCAAATAGTGACAAGGCCATTTCTTTAGTGACCCTAATTTCAACTTCATTATAGGAGTGGATACCAATCACTGACGCTCTCCTCCTACGCATCATGTCAAGAAAAACTTGGGTTGATGGTCCAACCCCATGATAAGTCTCTATCAAACTCTCCAAATTGTGCAAAACAATTTGGAGACAATTTCGAATAGGGGTAGAGAGATTGTAACTCTGCAATTCATTGTGCAATCTTGTGGAATGCTCCCTCATCCCATCAACAGTAAGTAAGGATATGGTATCTTCCCAAGGAATCTAATTAGTAATATCATCGGGATGGGTGTAAAGGGGATCATAGCTCAAATTTCGAGCAAACTCATGAACCCTATGACTTCTACCCCTAGGAGGGTGGCCACCACCACCTGTAACACGTTAAATTATTGCACATATTAAAAATTAAATAATTTATAAGCAAAATTGTATTTAAAAAACTTGTCAAGTCATTTGAAAGTACCTGGTGGAAAAACTATCTCTTCCTCTTCACTCATACTAGGATGGTTCCCTTCCGAGGAATGAAAATCTCTAACACCCACTGTACAAAAAATTAAATTTTTTTATAACACAAGTACATGAGACACACAATAAATTTCACATTAAACATACATCAAACAATAAATTTTCCTTTAGATTTTACCTGGAGGAGAAGTATTCAAGTGTGGGATAGATGCCACAGGCTGAGACATTGTTCTCATTTCCCCCTTACCAACAATAGGGCCAACCCCAACTCCTACATTTGCACCTATGGAGCATAATTTTTTCGCATTAAACATATGTCATTTGAAAAAAAAAAATCACCTGTTCAACATTGAATATAATGTAAAATTGAACGTTTTAACTAGCAATTAATCTAATGTGTACCTATACAGTGTCTAAGATAATCCTCGGAATGGGATCTATGAAATTGTGAGCAAATGGGAAAATTTCTATGGGGCTCCTCTTGTTTGATTTCCTGTCTGGGCACACAAGTCATATGAATGCGTCCACCCATGCAGGACAAAAAAATTCACATTAATAAATTTTTCACAATGAACACTAAATATAATCTACTTGAAAATATGACATAAATAAACAACCAATGTACCCGATAATCCTCCTCTCATGGAGGGATCTCTGTAGGGCTCACCTAATGCCATTGTTGCTATAGTATCAAATCAAATTTCTACCCCTCATAAAAAAATTAGAAAATAAATTATTAGTCGAGAGTCATGTCATCAGCTAAAAGGTCAACCAAGATAGAGTTTGTGAATTTATCTGAGATGGTAAAGCAGCTAAAAGGGATGCTAATTCACCTAAAATAGAAGTAACTAAAGGCGTAGACTGAAGGTGTAAACTCAAGGTATAGAATGTGGATTGATGAAGCTAGTTTGAGAATAATACAGTACAAATACTTACAAGGTTACAATGCAGATATCACAAGGGTTGTGACGAATTCTGAAGTCTAATGAAAGGAAGGTAAATATGGGATTTACCTTCCAATAATAAAAGCATTACTTCTACTTAAATCATTTTTGTCCTGTACACTTTGGTAATTGACTTGATGAAGGATTAATTAAGAAGAATACATAAGAAAACAAGCTCACAAGTAATTATCAAGAAGAGAATTTATAACCCCTCCAGGATCTCAACATGGTTTCAGAGTTATGGAAAAAGATGATCACCTTATGGTTTCAGAGGAGTGGGATTCCCTGGGCATTCTCTAATCATTATAAGTTTTGTATTTTTTTTTGGAATAGGGTGAAAAATTTTGGGTCAAATCTTGTTCTTTGTTTTTTGAAATAGGTTTTTGACTATATATATATATATATATTTCACTACTCAAACTTGTAATTCAAACAATTCCCTACCTGATTCTAGGTTAATTAGACAAAACAATATGCCTGAAAACCTTCCAAAAATTCCTTGGGATGCCTTAGGTACCTTGGCTTTGGAGTTAGCTTCATTCGATGATCTAATTTTGCACCAGTGCTATATTATGGTAAGATGTTTTTAATTTGGCTTGATAACTATTGAATGAAATTTATGTAGAACATAAATTTTACAAAAGGTAGATATTAAATGTTTTCAAGTTTTCATTTGTTTATTAGAATGGGTGGAATTTTTTTTTGGGTAAAATTGAGGTGGTCTTCCGCTTGATTTACCACTCCTCTTGCAATGGGAATGTACGAGGATGTGCCATTGGATTTCTTTGCAAAAAGTGTATCATTTATCCTTCTCATTCCGAGTGTATTCATACAATAAAACTAAAGTAAAGGTGGGTGTGAAATATAAAAAGTTACTAATTTTATGCATGCCTTGCTCACCAAGATGAATTTCCAGAACAAAAAGTGCCCAAAACAAATTTATCTCCTCTCATCAAAAGATTTAGTGACCAATCAATGAATGAATGAAAATCACATTCCTTCTACAAGCATTTCCATTTGGGATTATTTCTCTTAGTGCTCAGATGACCTATCACATCACTTGTTGGATGATGTGAATCCTGGCATCCAAACTAGTAGTGGAGGATCCTTTCATTTGTCAAATCAAGATTCTACCTCCCCAAATGCTCTTCCTTCATCTTGACATGACATTTTTCCTATAGGTACCAACTCCCTAAATGATCCTCTATCATCCCAACATGATGTCAATTTTGAAGCCACCCCAATCTCCTTGGATTGCATCCTTTATGACTCCCTCCCATCTCACAAACACTCTATCCTCCCAAAAAATGTTATTCCCCCTCCATTTTTGGTGACATAATATGGGTTTGTCACTATAACAAGAAATCTACATTCCCTCAAATCTGATTTCTTTTTGGTGTAGCCATCATCTGAACTACTAGAATGGTTTATTGGGAGTTTCCTTTAGTCAAAACTACTAAATGGACAATTCAACAAATAACAAATGAACCCTCTAGTGCAGTAGTATTTTGAACCACCTACCTTGGGACTAGAATAAAGACAAAGGAAATGTATTAAGAGGAAAATGGAGGATCCCAACATTATGCTAAGAGATATTAGACTTAATGACATACAACATATGGATGACTCCACCATTGTAGGTCAATATTCCAACATAAGCTTGTTGATTGATTATCTAAAGAAGTGGATGAAAAAGAAGTTTCTTTTAGTGCTAGGATACTCTCTACATTTCCTCATAATTTCCATAATATTGTATGCCTAGGTCACTTCTTCAAGGGTTAACACGAGAAAAATAGCGCATAAGAAATCGTTTTGGGGTAGTTAAGCCTTATACCTTGAGATTTGGAGAATCAATTTGACAAACATTTTGAGAAGTTATAGGTCTTCCCCATCTTGATGGATATGCTAGGACTTCCTATTCATCTCTATTTAATAAAAAAAATCAAAAGATAGAAAATAGTTTGGGGTTTTTCTATAATTTGAACTTCTTAGTTCTAGTGAGCAGATATATGGCCATGGCCAAAACCTTGGTGGGTCTAAAGCTGGAGTAGGGCATGGGAGACTTCATGACCATAAAATGAGACAACTTATCCTATTACCAACCAATTGACTATGAAATTTTTCCATTTGAGAGTACGAAATGTAGGGTATATGAACATTTGGTTGTGGATTGTACCACTGTCAGGGCTTGGAAAAATTGGGTGTAGAGGAAGAAGACAACCATAAAAGTGATAAAACTATATTTAAATACAGATATCCCCACCTTCAAGTTAGATCCTATTTGAAAACCTCCATAGAACATCACTGCTACTTTCATGGTGCCTTTAGAGACACCAGTTCCCCTAGTTCCAAGTTCACGAATACCTCTTCCAACATTGCCTATTATTTCATATGAGGAGACTCATCTGGCATCAACCTCAGAAGCCATCTAATATTTATTTGAATCCATTAAAATTATGTCCTTCCATCCTCCCCCTCAATTATCTCTCTTGTTCTAGTGCCCCTCTTATTTTTTCACCTTTATCTCCTTATATTCATTACTCTGCACCCACACACATTATGGAGCTTTTATGACTTTTTCTTTCCTTTTAGTTCCTCTGCAACTCACCACATCTCAAGGTCATTCCCATCACCCCTTTAAAACCCCTTCCCACGAGCCTTCCTCCCTACTCCACATTGGACTCTTAGCCCCCCTCTAAGTCTCCTAAACTCTATCTCGAATTCTCATCCTTAAGGCATGGTTACAATCTCTGCTCCTGAAATAAAGTAGAAGATACCACTTTCTATATAACCAACACCATATCTTGGCCCCTATAACTCTTTGTGGGGAGGTTATTATGAATCTATGGGGATAGATGGCTTAAACCCAAGGTCAAAGGCACAAAGAAAATATATCTTGAGCTCAAAGTTAAGCAAAAAGGGAGATTAGAAGTGAAAAAAAAATAGGTATATTACACCTTATTAGAGTGTATGCCTTTGCATAGGCTCCCCAATGAAGCTCCTCTCATTAAATTGTTTGGTATTGAATAAACTCATAAAAATTGGTCATTCATTTTCTAGTGGAGTCCCATTTCTCCTAGTTAATCTTTCTTTAAGAAACAATGATGTGTGGACATAATGTTTCACAAATACTCTCTCATTCCCTTGGTGGGTGGGATTTTCCATCAATTGATGTTATTTGAAGATAAAGAGGTTTCATAACTAGATGGAACTCCCATGAGATGAAACATTCCTATATGGTCCATAAAATTGGGATTGATTATTGAGCTACAATCACAATAATTGTACTTGAATCCCCTCTTCCGAAACCTATATGGACATCATATTGATAGGAAAATATTATGGAAACAATCTTTCTGGAATCCTCGCTATGCTATGGGAGCACAATTTTATGGGGTGATCATAGCTTAGTTATTGGGGCTATTGAAGTCTTGGGCCTTAGGGCCCCTTGAGATCCATTATCATATGATCTTCTAGATCTCATAGAGAGAGTAGGACTAGTGGATGTCCATCCTACAAAGATATCACCCACATGAAAAAATATTGGAGTCATTGAGGCCCAAATTGTAAAATTACTAAATCATCTATTGATCTCAAAACAACTACTAGAAGAAATTATTTGTATTTATCAGTGGATATTTTTGGGGGGAGAATTCGATCAGTACCCAATTCTATTAGAATAAGTTCCCACTACTCAAAATTTTCCAAAAATGTTCAAATTAAATCCTCATGCCTCAAAGACCCCTCTTTTTCACAAGCTATTAAGGATATTTAGAGCCCTTATGACCTTGCACACAAAACCTCTCCTATGATTCTATTTCAAGAACAAATGAAAAAAATGCTAAATCACAATCTCAAGCTTTGGAAAAAAGAAAGGATCAGTATCATAAGTCCATATTTGAGATGGAAGCTTATATTAAATAAATATTGGAGAGTGATGGGCTAGGTATATTCTTATAAGATAAGAGGGCCTTCCTAAACTCTATGAAATATATATATTAAAAAAAAAACTAGGAAAGGGGAAAGAATGGAGGATAAAAAGAAAAGCCATATGGTGACAAGTGAGAGATGATAATACAATATCTTTCCACCATTATACAAATAATAAGAAATCCATAAACACCATATGGGATATCTCAAAACCAAATGGTTTTGAACTTACCTCATTCAAGGAAATTTCATATGAAGGAACTATTTATTTGCAATCTATTGATAAAGATGAAACCAAAGAAACCATAAATACCATCGTCTATGTATCCCTTCACTTCCCCCATTTTTTCAAGAAAAAGGATTATAATAAATATCTTATGTTTGAGGCCTCCAAGGAAGAGTTGGAAGTCGTTATTTAAAGCTTGTATAAGGACAAAATCTTGAGTTCAGATCATTTTCCCATTGAATTATATGGGGGGTGTTTTGACTTCATTAGAGATGAGATATTCAAAGTTTCTAGATACTCTAGAACTTCAAGCTAGATGCTTTTTATTTTTAGCTCCACCTTCATTGCCCTTATTCCTAAATATGACAATCTCGTAACTTTTGAAAACTTCAGGTCGATTTCCCTTTGAAATCCCATTTACAAAATCATTTCCAAGATCATATCCCTCGATATAAAAGGAATTCTCACCACTCATATCTCTCCAACACAATTTTCCTTTATCCATCATATGAAAATTCATGATGGCATTGGTCATGATTAGGATGACATCCACACCATTCATATTAGCAATCAAAAAGTTGTGCTATGCAATGTATACCTTCTAAAATATTTTGATAGGGTAAGTTGGATATATACCTGGCTTCTTCTCATTCATTCAATTTTCTTCTTGTAATTCATACCATGGATCATGAAATGTATTAGCACAAAAACATTTTCATTTCTCATTAATGGTTCTTCCTCTCATTTTGTCGATGTTAAGAGGAACTAAGAGAGGGTTTACCCCCCTCTCCATTCCTCTTCCTCTTATTGGTAAAATTACGTATAAAATTGATCAAGCATGCAGTAGTAAAGGACTCCCTAAAAGGTATATCCCTATGACATGTTAAGACCTTGTAGAATTTTTTCCTTTTGGATGATATATTAATTTTTTAATAATGAAATATGTGGCACATCAATATTATAGAATGTATGCTAACCTCCTTATATGTAGAAATAGGTATGAAAAATAATAGGGAGAAATCCTTAATATGAACCTAGGGCATACCTCTAAGTGAAGCATGTGATATCTCTAATTTGATCATCGTTCATATCCATGACATAGAAAGGGGGTTCAAATACATGGTTTTCTCCCTTAATCCAAAAAATTATCTAAAATGTGTTTGGTTATGAGTCTTGGCCAAGATTTAAAAGATATTTAAGATCTAATACAATAGATGTGTCTCCCATGTGAGTATTTTTTTTCAACGGGGCTTTAAACTTCTAGAAGTAATCCATTCTATAAAAAATAATACCATCCAGCCTATTTGAAGTAGCACGATAGAGTTAGAGGAGGTGGGTAATTATGAGAAAACACCTATAAATTCACAGGTTCAACAAGGCTTTAAACTTCTAGAAGTAATCCTCTATACAGTTCCCTTTATTTAGGCATATGATAAAATTGGGAGTATTTAGTGATTTTTTCACTGTTTTCAATAATAATTAGAAATTGATCTAATACCTAGTGTTTCTACATTTTAGCTTGTTGTGACGAAAGTGGAGGGACATATTTCTTTGGTACGAACATCTTGAAAGAAAGAAGCATGAATAAAAATGTAGCTAACGAGAGCACTTGACTCCCTTGAGCTGTAGATAACCTTCCTTCGCCTTCGCTCTCCAATTGTATTTTTTCTTTTGTCTCCCCTCCAAAAACAAAATTCCCTCACACTTCACCACTTGACCTCTACATGTTCCTATTTCGAAGAGGTTTTCTTCCCTCTCATAGAAACTCTTATATCGAAGAGGTTTTCTTACCTCTCATGCAAATTTAGACTCCCCGTCACCTCTTCATAAATTAATAAATGAAACTCCCAGTGATCGTCCTCTCACACACTAGATTTTATACCAAACAAATAATTTCATATCTTAATAAATGAAACTCCTAGTCGTCGTCCTCTCAGACACTAGATTTTATAACAAAAAAATAATTACATATCAATGTGATATGAAGTACTATTAATATTAAATTTTGATAATTTGAGAGATATTTTGGAAATCATATCCATAACAAAGAAAACAACAGCCCAAAAATGTAAACAAGAGTGCAGAATGCCGGGCTAGTTAAAAAATTTGGGGTTTTATTATAAGAATAAAACTCTCGGACGAGAGTTAAAAAACTCTTGTCCAAGAGTCTTTTTTAACTCTCATCCTAGAGTCTTCCCAAGAGTTTATTTCAACACAACTCTCGGACGAGAAAATACCTAACTCTCGTCTGAGAGAATTTTAAATCTGTTTAAGCCCAATCAAACTCTCGGCCGAAACATTAAAAATCTCTCAGACAAGAGTTTTAAAAACTCTCGGTCAAGAAATAGAGTTGACTATTTTCTCGGACGAGAAATTAAAAATTTCACCCAGATTCTAGCCCTCTTCCAAAAAGTGTTTCCCAAATTCGGGATTTCACCTCGGTGCATTCGTAAGAAAAAACACCGGTGCACCTATACATCCCACGTTCCAGAACAGGGTTAAATAAAAAAAATTATGACCAAAAAACCGCATTTTTCACTTTTCTCAGTGCTCCAAAGCTCTCAATCACCGGCGCGCTCTATAAGAGAAAACACCGGTGCACACAAAACATTGGCACATCAGACACCGTGCGCTCCATACACACCCACCCGGTGTGTCGTATTACTGTAGAGCATAGGTGCTTCACAACTCTTCCACATTGGTGCACCATAAAACATTGCGCCAAAACAGAAACCGCCCACTACGGTGTTAAGAAACGACACCGGTGCATCATAAAACATCGCGCCAAAACAGAAACTGTCTAGTGTATTCGTAAGAAACAACATCGGTGCGCCTATAAAACCCCTCACACTAGAACAGGGTTAAATAATTAAAAAAAAAGTGGCCAAAAAACCACATTTTTCACTTTTCTTAGTCCTCCAGAGGTCTCAAGCACTGGTGCAATTTATCCTTGTTTGAACCGCCCTAAAATTGGTGCTCCCATTGCACCCATTGCATGCATTGTTGTTGTGCATTGCCCATCAATCTCCAGCTTGCATTTTGAAAAATGGTGGGAAAATTTTCTTTTGCAAATTCTACAGCTAATATGCCTCCTTGATGGCGAAATGTACAGGTATTTTTCTTCTTTTTCCATAATTAAGCTTTTTAGTGGATTAGAATTTCAAATAACCTTAAAATTAACCATTTAAAATAAATAAATAAATAAGTTGTCGTGCAGTGCACACGAGCCGTTCGTCTTGCACTTGTAAGTGGTGCTGCCTTTAAAATTTACAGGCCGCAATGCAACCGGTGCTAACGGTATCCGCACCATGCTCGGAGTGGTACTGAAAGGCACCCCACGTTATTTTAAAATTTAAAAAAAATGTGCGGTGCGGTCATTTAGCCAGGTCACACAATTTACCATGGGAATAGCAACGTAGTGTGTTGATAGAAATATCTTCCCCGGTGTTTGTCAGCACACTGAATTCGGCATTCCGACAGGATCAACGGTGCGGCCTGGTAAAAGACCGCACCGTTGACTATGTAATTTGTCAGGACGTCAGTTCACCAACACAACTATACATGCCGAGGCATATATTTTAGTCAACACACTGCTCTTCTGACACCATACATAGTCAATGGTGCTTTAAGAATTTTTAGGTGCACTGCATATAGTGCATTGAATGTCATCTGGGGCACCGCCCCGGTTGCGCGACAAACAAAAAACGCACCGAAACCGGTGCATGACTGTTTTTGTGGTGCATCGACTGGTTTGTTTTCTTTTAAAAAAAAAAAATTATTTATGTATATTACTAAATACATGTCTCATTCAATAAATTTTTTTTTTTTTAATATATCAATGATTCAGAGAGAAGAGGGGGAACAACAACAACAACATGCAGAGCAGTATTACATGGTTCGCCTATGGGAGGCACGAGAGAGGGAGAGAGATGCGTATCCTTTCCCTATTATAGCAGCTACCTAGGGGCTCCTAAGGCAGGTAGGCCTCCTCAAGTTCTATGAGGAGGCTACTTCCCTAAATGCCCATATTTTGTTTTTGAGACATATTATCTGCAAGTGGAATGCCCACTGACAAGCTTTCCAGGTTGGTCCTAACGAGTGGTACACACCCAATGAGGAGGATATATATTTAATTACAGGTCTATCAAGGTGAAGGGGGGATTTTCCTTCGTTCCCAGAGGTTCCAACTGATTGTGTAGAAGGGTGTCAGTTAGTTTACTCCCACAAATGCATTGGAGCATTAGTACTATCTCCTACATATTTTCAGGTCGCTAGAGGTTAGTTACGTATTGGTGCATTTGGTAGTGAGGAGGTGTAGTGCCTCTCACTTCTCATTTCGACCATTTCACACAAAACCAGTGACGGGGAACACATTAGTTTCTCACTTATATATTATGTTGATTCTTTAGTACAGGAGCCACGAGTTATGAGGTGGTCTGCCATTTTTTTATGGCAGTTCTATACAACCTTTGATAGATGTCGTGCTCATGCACAAGGGAGGGTCAAATTCCATTTTTCTTTAGAGCATTTTTGTCTATTTCTTGAGAGGTTGCCAGAGATGAGGCCTAATTTTGTTCGGTAGCCTCGTAGGCTGATGTTGGAGGCATGGATGCACATGTGGGGCCATATGATGCCCAAGAGGGGTGAGATTATTTTTCTAGCCAGGATATCCCATGATGCACTGGACTTGTTAGCCAGTGTTGACGAGATGCATCCCTTCATTATGGTCCCCTGTCCTTATGTTGGATTGGACTGGCGAGGGTGTGCCAACATCCTCTTCATAGATGATGAGCCGCGAGATGATAGAGGCAATATTATTGTTTTATTTAAATTTATTCTAACATGTTCTTTAACTTGTTTTTATTAAATTGTCTAATTATTGTTGTGTACTTGTATATATTTTGTAGACATTGGCTCTTTTTATGGCAAGGAGATGCCAACACCACCACATGATCTAGGTGTGGATCCTGATGACGATTAGGGCATGAAAAATTCCAAGGATCATCAGGATGCCAGTGCAGATAGACATGCTCTTGTTGGTGCGCCAGTACCGCCTTTTGCTAGGTGCGGTCGACTTGATACTAGATACAGGATGGAGTTGGGCAACCAAATCAGTGCATTGATTGTTGAGGCGGGCATTAGACCTTCTCATTACATAGACATACAGGCCGATGATAGGCTATTACAAATGTGAATAGGCATGACGTGTGACATGTACAGCTTGATGCGGCATGCCGTAGGAGCTATGACAGTTATTACACAACTGAGGAGGACTGTTGCATGTTATAGGCATGGTCGAGCTGCGGCAGGTGATGGACAGTCCATGAACAGCGACTCATCATCTCATGATCGTTCACCTCGTGCCATGCTAGATGAGCATGAGGCTCCACTACCGTCTAGAAGTAGTCATCAAGGAGATGAGGCTGGACCATTGGCCATGTCCAGTCAGCAGCTTGCAGCATCCATCAGTACTCATGATCATGAGCAGGCTGGACCATCAACTGTCAAGGCTGCACCATTGACACATCAGGCCTCTACTAGTACTTCTATTGATGTTGTACTACCACCAGTTGATTCATGACATTTATATTACAGTTGTATATTTTTAACATTATTCAGTTATATATATATATGGTCCATCTATTTTATGTTCATGTTGCAGTTGTACTTAATTTACATGTTGGTGATCATCATGATGTGTATATTGTTAGGTCGTGTTAGATAGGCTCATTTAATGTGCAACTTGTAGATAGATGTGTATGTCATAGGATGAGTTATTTTACATTAGATGTATATATATTTGATGTTTGTGTTTTGTTAGATGATCATGATCACGATGATGTTAGAAATTTTGAATGTGTTTTTAGTTGAATAAGATGTTTGTACGATGGTTATCATGATCTTGATGTTTATTAATTAATTTAAAATTAAATGACCATGATATTTATTAAATATTATGTTGTGATTGTAATTGTAATTTAAATTTTAATTGTATGTAAAATTGTAAAATTGTATTTGTATTTGTAATTGTAATTTTAACTGTAATTGTATGTAAAATATTTAAAGTAAAATTTTAATTGTAATTGTAATATTTAATTTATTGTGAAATGATTGTAATTGTAATTTTAATTGTAATTGTATATATGACAAATTGTAAAATTGTAATTTTAATTCTAATTGTATGTAAAATTCTAAAATTGTAATTGTATTTGTAATTGTAATTGTATGTGAAATATTTGTAAAATTGTAATTGTAATTCTAGTTCTAATTCTAATTGTATGTAAAATATTTGTAAAATTTTAAGTGTATTACTGTGAAATTATTGTAATTGTATATAAAATTAAAATTCTAATTCTAATTCTAATCGTAATTGTATGTGAAATTGTAAAATTGTAATTGTAATTGTAATTCTAATTCTAATTTTAATTGTAATTGTATGTAAAATATTTGTAAATTTTTTATTGTATTAATGTGAAAATTTTAATTGTATTAATGTGAAATGATTTTATTAAAGTATTTAAATTTGTAAATTTGTAAATAATTGTAAAATAATAAATCTAGAATAATATGAATTTTTGTAACATAATAAAGTTTAGAAAATAATGCAAATAAATTCATGTACTTTAGAATTATCATTATTTTATTATGATCTTACATACCAAAAAAAAAAAAATTTACACAGTCTGGTGCGCTTATCATAATAACATGCACTGGTGCGTCTTAGTACTAAGACGCATTGGTGGTTCAGAACTCTTCTGCACTGGTGCGCCATAAAACACCACGCCAAAACATAAACCTCGATCTTACAAAATTGCACTGATGCACCTATAAAACTCCGTGCACCGAAATAAGGTTATTTTGTAAAGTGTAGTATTGGAACAACGGAGGGTTCGAATTGCGGGAAAGAATTTTTCTGAGGAGATGAGGGTTTGAAAAGACAAGAGTTTGAATTTCGGCTAAGAATTTTATAGCAGAAAAAATGAGTGATTCAAATAGAAAGACAAGCAAAGATGTTGACAGGGATGCAGACGGTCACAGAGCTCGACAGAGTACAAAAGGAGAAAAGGAGTATAGGTTGAGACTAACAAAGAGCATTCAGTTGAGGCTGATGATAGGGTTAAGAGGTCCCATGATGGATAAATGCAAAGTAGATTTGATGGCAAAGAAAGATCAATCGAGGCAGTCGATAAAGCGAAGAGGCACCATGAAGGGAAGGATTCTCCTTCCCTTAAGGACAACAGAGAAAGATCAATTGATGTTGTTGATCAGGCTGGTAGGTCCCATGAAGGGAAAGATTCTCCAGAATGCATTTAAAAGAAGCTTGGAGTATTGTCCGAGCTTCGGTTGGCTTACATAAACTTTCACCGGCAAAGCTGATGTCACATAAAATCACATCTTCAACTATCAATTAAACCTGAATGGCATCTCTAACTTGTCTGAGTTGTGGTCTTGTGGATGAAACCAGTAAAAAGTATGTCTACATTATAAATGGAAATCCAGTGACCATTTCTGTGGGAGGAAAAGCATAGATACTAGCAGCTACCATATTTCCACTTGCAAATCGGTTTCCCCTTGGAAAAGCTAATGTAATAGCCCATTTTTCAATGTCTTTCATTTGCTCAACCCTATCCTCACTTTCTATGGAAAACCATTGCCTCCACATGTAATAACTGCATCGTCTAGTTGAAAATCAGTCTTCTTCTACTAACAAATGCAGAATGAAGGAATCGTTGCCATTGCTCCCAGAACATTCAAGATTAGTTTCTCATAAAACATAGATTGTATAAATTTTGTTAAGATCAAGATAGAAATAACAAAGGAGAAAAGAGGAAATTGGATGCCAAGATGGAGGAGGAACTTACAAATGAGCAAGAATATCATGGGTCAGCAAGCAGATCATCGAGCACCTTTTCTTGTTGCAGGTTATGGAAAGGTTCAAGTTTCTTTTTCTGAAAGAAGAAGAGGTGTAGTTTTGAAAAGAAATGGCGCAAAGATTTTCACAGCAAAATGTACATTTCCAACATGTATAAAAACTAAAATATCTCCAACTTCAATAAACTGCTCAGAAAAAAAACTTTCCTAACCATTTGTGAAAACTACACACGTCTTAGCATAGCATAGGTTCACATGCCATAATTTCCCACTTGGACCCTAGAGTATTGCATCTTCACACGCCACACATTGCATTCTATCCACATAATCAGTGGGGACCTCATGCAATAAACAAAATGTGTTGGAAGAATAGTTATTTCCATCAAGAATTTATCCAATTCCAATTCTCAATTCTAATTCTAATTCTAATTCTCAAGAATAAACAAAATTCTAATTCTCAATTTATATGGTTGGATTTCACTAAATTTTGGTGTACACACCTAAAAGTAATTTTGGTGCCTTAACCACAAATCGGTGCTATGTTACATATAACTGCACTGGTGCATTTTAGTTACCATGCACTGGTGCCGGTGTTACAAATGGACACACCAGTGATAAATAAACACGAATAAAAAAAGCACAACTCTATTTTATTTAAGTGAAAAAAAACAGGAAAATTGAAAAATGGGCAGAAAAATATTTTTCAAAATCTAATTTGATAAAATAATTCTTTAAATACTAAGCACTTTCATTATTTCACTATTTTTGCTAAATTTTTCAGCTAGAGATTTGCAGGAGACATACATGGAGCAAGAGAGCATGAGAGCACTGTGGAGTAGCGAAATACGTTTTAACAAAAGTATTTAGACAATCAGAAACCAAACCTTTGGTGATTCAAACCCTGTATCATAGAATTTTGAACCATCTCGTGATTAAATTTGATTATTATTTTTTTACTTTTTCTGTAGTTTTTTTATTTTTTCTGCAATTTTATCCATTTTTACCCTAAACCCTTCATTTTTTTTGTTTCTGCACTTTCTTCTCCCTATTTATGTGATTTCAGAATTAGGGCTTTTAATTTTATATTAACATCCAACCCACGAGACGACTTGCATAGTCGGATCCCAATCCATTCGGCTCTTGCGTGAATTTTCGAAAAAAATGGATTTTTTTTTTTTTATCGGTGTGTCCTGCGTAACCTAGCGCACCGGTGGACTGTATTATATAGTGCACCGCACAAGTACTGTGTAATAAAAAATTTGAAACAATTTTTTTAAATCAGTGTGCCATATCTAAAATAGGGCACCGATTCTCTATGTTACGAGGATAGCATCGTACGGTCTATTACACTGTTTGTGCGGTGCATTTATAATACCCCCACACACCGTACACTCTATTATAATATTTTTGCGATGTGTTTCTAATACCCCCATGCACCGACGTCGGTGCGTACAACATGAAAGGCGTACCGGTTTCTTGAGATTTATTTTTTACCTGAAAAGTTAACAATTTATTTATAAATATATTAATGAATGATATGGTACAAGTTTTAGATTGATAAAGAAATGACTGACAAGAGATCAAGTAACAAAAATACTTATAACACATCAAGAAAAGCAAAAAAGGCAAGTTCTTTGTAAATTCTTTATAAAAAATATTATTTTTGAGCTATATGTAAGTTTAAGTAATATGTATTGTTTAATGGTTATCATGTAGAGCCACAAAATGACGAAGCTTGATAATATTATTTCTGATATAGGACCAAAAGAGCATAAAAGCTTGATGGAAAAATTGCAAAGGATGAGTGAGGTGAATGAAAAAATACTATCGATCCAATATGAGTTTCTTTTTTAATTTTCATTAATAATATACTTAGAATTATTAGATAACATGTGTCAAACAGTCTATTAATTCACATCTATTTAATGTTCTACAGGGACCAACAACTCAGAAAAGGAATTTTGTTCTAAGAAAAGAAAATGCAAATGAAAATTAATTTCTCCTTAGCTCATCTCGAGTGGTGCTAGAGGTTAACCAAAGGGGGAAAAACTTTTACAAAAGTTTGAGGGATCTAGTGGAACGAATGTATAGACGTTCTTTCCACTTACAATAGAAAAAATCAATCCAATGATTCCAAGAACCAAATTTTATCTAAACTACAGGAAGAGTTTCCAGATAATTGGTCAAGGAGACATGTCAGACTTTTAATAGCAAAAACGTACAAAAAAAAAAAAGGAATGAAAAAGTAATATTCCTTTAATTTTTTTTCTAGAATTATTTATAAATATCACTTTTATTATATTTAATTCTCAAATATCAATATAAAAATTAAATATTTTATTGTCATGTTAAATTTTCAGTAAGATTATGAAAATATCAAAATATGAACTAGCTGATATCAAAAATATGCCAGTAGGAATCTCCAAAAAGGTGTACAAGGAGATGGTCAAGGAAATAGATAAAATTGCATCACAGGAGGAGCCATCTCAACAACAACGTTCTTCAAATGTAATATGTAATCATTGAATTTTTCAATCATTAGGTACAATAAATAAACAATTTAGCAATAAATATTAATTTTCAAGAATTTTCTTGCAGAAAAGAAAAGAAAATGGAACCCATTCAACACATAAAATAGGACGACAAGGAAGAAAAGGATTGATATCTATGTTTGCGAGTAATTTTTACTTCCTTATAACAACTTAACTAGATTTCATTTTTGTATTTTTGAAGTTGTTTTACAAAAATTATCATTGAATGTCTTCAAAGAGGTGCTAACATACAAAGAAGAACCATTAGATGAATTGATTGAAATTGGGTTAAATATGGGTTGTGAGTATATGTTGGCATATCATAAATTAATTTTGGAATTTGTAAGCATCTATCGATCTTGTTTTACTTAGCTCTGTCTATAATTAATAGAACAAAAAAATCTTTTATATTAAATATATGATTTGTTATGGGGTATAAAACTTGCAGGAAACAAAGTATGGAACTGCGCCAATAGATGAAATTTTGAAAGATGGCATGGTACATGGTTTTGAAAGAATGTGTGTAGTTTATGAGTCAATTGTTGCTATGGTACGCCATTTTTCTTTTCGATTTACATTGATGTATATTATTGAATATTGAAATTTTCATTATTCTCACCAATATATATACACTCATTTCAGTTTATTTTTATGTTTGTAGATGGAAGGTGAAGAAGAAGAAAACAATCAACACCATGAACAAAACATTCCTGAAAATAACCCAAGTCATGGAAGTAGCTCTAGCAGTGAAAGTAGTTCAAGCGAAGAATGATGATCACTATGTTTGGATATCAAAGCAAGGCGTTGTAATTTTTGAAATATGTATGTGAAATCGGACATTTTGTTTAATGTAATGGACACAGTGTCCCAATTGAAAGACAAAGGGATACCAATAACTATCCCATTTTGTATGAGAAAGACTGTCTTATATATATATAATAAAATATGTTTTAATTTATTCTATTCTGTTCTCCATTGTCGTTTTCAAATGCACTAATAAAAATTTAATTCATATCAATATTGTTATAAGATATATATGTGTCGACTTTTGATGAATAATGTATTTTAAAAAACCACAATAATTATGATATGATATAACAAATTAATCCAAACATCACATTCAAATGCATTAATAAAAATTTAATTAATATGAATATTGTTATAAGATGTGTCGACTTTTGATGAATAATGAATTTAGAAAAATCACAATAATTGCACTGTCACAGGTCGATGTTTCTAAAAAATACAAAATAAACACAGGTGCATGTCAGGTACTGTACACCAGTGCTTTTATATGCTGAAGCGCACCGGTGCGTTTCTACAACCTATGGGTACCACACAAATACCAAAACCAATTAAAAATCTTGGTGCGTTTGTGCGACGCGACGCATCGGTGCTTTTATGTGAGACTATGCACCGGTGAATTTTTACGACATATGAAAACCACACAAATACCAATACCAATTAAAAATATCAGTGCATTTTTCTGATACGGTGCACTAGTGCATTTCTATAATTCTACGTACCATTGTGTTGAGACGACCTATGGGTACTGGAAAAATCCCAAGACCAATTGGTACAGCCCTGTGCATTGTATCACCAACACTGCACCCGATGTTGTTTTATACCTTGACGACCCAGTGCATGAACCTTCGACAACCATGGGGCCGCCGTCTAGATGACATGCACAATTGCGTTGAAACCTTAGTAGTGCACTGACTAAAAAAACATTCGTAATAACCTCCAGCCGCCCATTTTTTTTAGTTGTGTTGAATTTCCGTTAAAAGCTTCGCCAAAACCTTTGTAACCATAAAAAAATGTCGTAGAAAATGTTTTTTTGAAAATTTTGGCCAATTTTATAACACTAAAAACCTCCTTTATAACCTCTGCTAGAGGGTCTTTTGCTTGTGGTGATAATTGATAGGTTCAAGATTTACTATAGCTATTGCAAATCCTGATCTTCATTGTTTATTTGGTAAATTTGATTTCCTTGTTTTTGTGAGATCTTAGGGAAATTTTCACCTTAGGTTTTCAATAAATTATTTTTTAGACAATGACACTAAGATTCATCCAATAAAAATGAATGAAGTCTTCAATAAATAACATTTCTATCTCAACATTACATAAGAAAAATATGATAGTTCAACCATGCAACAGAATTTCATAGTACCACTATATTCTCCAGATTTAATAGTTTAGTATAGTTTCAAACAGTTGCAGTATAATTTCGTATTGGACAAAATTGTATTCTAACCAAAAATATTTAGACCTGAATAAAGCTTTGTGAATTCTGATCAAGGCTGATATCCGAATGGTTTCAGGGGTCAAGATGGAGGATAAAACTCTTCTTCCTTGGACATCCTTCAGAAAATTCTCTGAGAATCTATCCAATACCACTGCATCGTATTAGAGAGTCTTGGATCTGCTTCGGTCCTAAACCAATTCCTTTTTACTTGCCTCAAATAGCCACTCCAAGCTTTATATAGGAGTAGGAAATTTCTTCAGAAGTTAAGACCTATTGTAGAGCACAAATAATCCCTGAGTGGCCTGAGGAAGGGGGTTGGCTGGGATTGGCCTCCTTTGATGCTAAAAAAAAATTAGATTAATTTGCCTCAGAATAATTATGTAAATAATCAGTCTCGAGGTTTTGTTTTACTCTCAGGGTTTTGTTTTCCCGGGAATTGTGATAATATCCTGCTTCAGATTATTCCGCTTCTGGGATAGGAAAAATTTCCACAATCATATTTTACAGATTCGTTAGATGTTTGTTTGGCACCATCTTCATGCAACTGAATGTTGTTTACAAGTATTTCCTTTTCACTAGCCAATGACTTTTTTTCATCCTTAAGCCAGGAGGATATTGAGATTGGATCAAGTGTTCCACACACACGTCTTCTCTTCTTCTTTGATTCTACATCATCAGAATCAGACACAGACTTAGTGGGTGATCCTTCATAGTACTGCACCTTTCTTCTTGGTCTCTGCATTTGTCCAGTAGTGCCATGTTTTTTTATACACCTTCCTTTTAGTAACTTTTTTGAGAAAATATTAGTAGGTATCTTCTCTGTTGTCAATTGGCTATCTGAATCACCAAGCAGTGGGACACATTTTCCATACCTACCTTCTCGTGGTACTTCTGCTATAATACCATTCTTTGGTGTATTATCAATCTTAGATTTGTCACATGCATGGGTTAACATGTCTTGAGATAAAGACTTCAAGTTTTCATTTCTAGAAATAGATGTCAATTTGAAATCAAGATCATTCACATCATGAAGCTTCTCATACCTCTCAAAAAGATGTGCTACACCCCACCTGAGGAGAAAATGGCAAAATGTTGCATGGAAATTTTCCAAACTATTATCTATTAAATATTCTTGCTTGGCATAAATCAGGACTCTCTCCTCCACTTTGTATTGGCAATAGAACCGAAAAAATTTCAACTACTCAACTTGGTTATCGATATGTATCTTCTGTAAGGCCTATAAGTCACTAATTGGGTTCAAGTCACTGTCAAATATTATTATAGTGTCAATTTAAAAAATCTTTATGCTTGTTCCACAAGCATGTTTTTTGAGTAAAAACACAAACCTCCCAGAATCCTTACTATTAAAATTGTACAAGGCTACCTGTTTCTTGGTAGCAGGTAAGCAACCATCAATACGCTCATAGGAGTCAGTCCCAAAACGTTGCCTGATATGGTCATCTAGAATATCACCAATGGAAATTGGCCCAAATCTTCCAATCATCTGGAAAAGAATCAACACCCTTTGGCCTTCTACCCTTAGCTCTGATAGTGTATTGTCCAACAGTTGCAACTTGTTACTAGCATTTATATCAGCATCAAGGAATTAAACTTCTGAAAGGCCCTTTTGATGCAAATTTTTCAATGAACCATCCACAAGATAAGGATGATTGCAACACTTTCTTAATGAAATAAGGATGTCCCTGAGAGCTCCAGAATCATTTTTCTTCACCACTGAACACAAACAATCTATATTTGTCATAAAAATGTTGCAGTACAGCTATGCCTGTACATATGCCAGGTCTACAGGAACCCAATACCCTTTAAAATTAACACTCGTCAAAGGGTCTAATTTTCGCTCATATACAATGTAATCTGACAACTTGCTCTTCAATAAACCAAGATGTTTACTACCGTTATGTTGTTTCTCTTCAAACTCATCAAAATTTTGACTCTCTTTTTCAGTATCAAGGAAGGCAAGAAGATGAGAAATGTTAGGGGCATTATCCTTCACTTTTTCATGGAAAAGCACAAGTCGAAAATCAGCAGGTAGTTGCTCCAGATGCTGGAATTTTTTTGAAATTTTAAGGCCTTGCCCTTCATCTACAATCACTGCTTCCCAATCAAGGCATATTCAAGAGTCCAGATCCGTGGTGACAAAATCAAAGGTTGATAAGACAATCTGAGCAAGCACACATCCACTTTCTTCTAAAAATTCAAGCTTCCAGATAATATCTCTTGACTCTCTATTACCACAATAATCCACCATGTTTATAGAAGAAGACCACCTCAAAAATTCTGACTCTCAGCTATATATTCCAGCAGTTGGTGTGATAATGAGAATAGGTCTATTTATGTGAAAATACCTGATTAAGGATAGGATAAAGGTAATCATTATTGAAATGTTTTCCTGATTAACTTCATCAATGACGAGCATGCTTGTGGTTTTTCCAGAACTATCGGATTTTATTGACAGATCTAAGAAGAGAACAATCCAATAGCCCTTTCATCTAGTCTAGAGGTCTTTTCAACCTTGAAAATGGATTGTTTTGTAGCTCTTTTTCCTTAACTTCTTGAGTAGGACTAGCTCGTTGGTGTGCCTCATCATAGTGAAGTTCATATTCTTTCATTAGTCCCTTAGTTGAAGTTAGGTTAAGAAAAATTCTATCTTCTAACTCCCATGTACATTGATCGTAGCCTAACCCTTTCCATTTGACAAACCATTCTTTCCAGCACAATTCACTACCTGCATATGTGGACTCTTTATCAGGATGATTAGGAAAGATCAGTGCTCTCTTCTGAATAATTCGTTGTGGTTCAGCCCATTCAGAGTTCCATTTAAGAGCCTTTCCTTGCTGCAGTTTTTTCTAGAAATTAGGCAGCTACTTGGGGGATTCCTTGACAAGCAGAATTTCACTAACCTGGTAATTATGAATATGAGAGGGTCCTCTATAATTAAAAAATATATCCTTTGTTTTTTCTTGAGTCGTCCTACTACTTTATCTAATTTCACTTGGTATGCAGTCTTCACAGTAATTTCATGATCTCCGGCATTATTAGATTTAAACAATATTTTTTATTTTAGCCCATTGTGATCTCTCTGAGTTGAAGCAGACATTAAACAACCTATAACATGATGAACACCATATTCGCTCTAAAAAAATTTCCTCACATTCTCTTTTTTTTACACAAAGACATCCAATTCAGTAAACTATTCAGGTTCAACATTCTTGACGTCCCATATCGATTTGCAGACAGACTGTGACCACATGATATTCTAATGTAAGTACAAGTTGGGTAGTACCAGTCACCACGAGGAACTTTAACCAAGGGTGGGTCAAGGGCCAAGGAAACCTATATGGTAAGTTACGAGGCAATCTTTTCCATCACAAAACAACACCTCCTCGCCTTCTTTACAGACTTGGCACACATTATTATCAAAAATCTATAGAGGACTTCACAACAGAACCACTTATATGCACAACAGATGGTTCCTCAATGTTAGCATCTTCTCTGCTTACCTTTGTTCCACCAACCATGCTCTTAAGGTCCAAAGTGTCCTCATCTTCATAATCCTCTAAACAGATTTGACGACTGTCAAATCTTGGAACATTCTTACTCAACCTTTTTGCCCCCTTTTGAGTTACAGTAGAGTCATCGCCTCCATTATTATCTGAATTGACAATAGCTTTGTCCTCCTGCAGAGAACTAAATGGTTCCTAAACTTGTCCTGATGACTCAAAATAGCTTCTTTGCAAGCCGACTGAACGAATAGGTGGGTCCTTTGGCAAAAAATTATGATACAATTGATGAGCTTTGGTAACAACATCTAAAAATTTCTTATCTTTACACATATTTTTAATTTCTTCATAATTCTACCAAAATGGACAAAAAGAGCTTGCCTTAATAAATTCAGGTTCCTCCCTTGAATCCACATAGTAAATGAGCTGATTTAATGCCAACCCATCATGTGTAGATGAATTTTTTTTTGCATACTATCAGACTTTAGCATAGTGAAAGAAGGCCACCGTCTGCCTTTTCCTATCTCAGCCCAAACAATCATCTTTGGTTCAGAATAATTGCTTATGTTATTCTCATTTGACTTAGAATCTCCATTAGTAGATTCTTGCCCCACTCCTAAATTTCCACATATATTAGCAGAATATTCATTTCTTTGAAAACAAGCATGTGATTCCACATGGTCATCAGCGTTTGTATTTGGTTCAATGTGCACGTAAGAATTAGAAAGAATCTATTTAGTTTCCTTCTGTGAAGCAACACAAGTAGCAGTAAAATAATGACATGCACTGTCATCACAACACCAAGGCTGCCTACATACTTGAATATTCTCTATCCTCCTCCACTTTTTGTAGTTGATACATTGCACCAATTCCCCGGTATGTTGATCCTCACTCATCCCATGTTGTTGCATTTCACCTTTGTCCCCAATAGGAACAGAAACAACAAGATCCATGCAAAAATCATCAAGAAGATTGCCTTATTTCTTATCCCTGTCGACATCTCCTTTCTTGCATATGCTCCTTTTTATCTTTTTTTTATAACTCTTTTCTCCAGATGTTTCTTCAAGAAATTCACGTCAACCTCCTTCCTAACTGCTAGTTATATATTGGATACATCCTTTAACCTAATTTTGTACAACATCATGTTGTCCTTTTCTTGAAACCTTTAGACCTCTCAAATTTATTTCATGGTCTCTAACAACATCTGTGAAACCTCCAGTTTGAACATCATCATCTGTATTAGTGCCATTTGTGTCCTCCAAAACTTTGAACTTGTACATTTTCCCAGATCTTCTCTCAGACACTGAGTAACTCTCTTTAACTAAATATTGTTGTATATCATTCTTGTTATGAATCCTACTGCTTCTGCAAAATTTCTCTTTTTTATGTTGGCCATTCTCAACCTCTTCTTGGTCCTCCAAAACTTCTAATTTAGTGATGTTAAGCCCTGAAGTTTGATTGTGAGCACCAAAAATTTTATTCGGGGATTTGACAGCTGTTGGAGTGGCACATAATCCTATTGCAATTCAACTTGATGCTTTTTCTTTCTATTTATTCGAGTGAATTCCATCTGTTTGCTATTTTTCTCAAACACAATCAAACTATTATCTGTGCCATCTTGTCCTGAAACACCTAGCCCACTTTTCGTGTTTTGTTCCAAATCTTGCAATCTTTCATCATTGTCCAGCAAATCTAGTTGTAGTGTCACATGCTCCCCCATTTCCCTATTCTTATTGCTTATTTCACTTCTATCAATGGCAGTGGAATCATCACTTACCCGATTCTTTGTGCTTTCTCCTTCTTGTGGTTCCCTTATGATAACCTTAAACTTTGATCACATAGATTTTCTATACCTACGTGCATCTAATCTTTTTTATGCAGAGAAATTATTTTTTTCACCATCCACCAAAGTTTTTTTCGTCTTATTAATATTTACTTTTGCAACTTCTTCTATTGGAGGAACCTTGTAGGTTTTTCAGAGATCTCTATCTTCCCATTCCCTGCATATGTAATACCAAGAGAAAGGTTCATGGCCACATGCTCTCTTTTTTATCTCCTCATGGTTGGTACCGACATTATAACACAATCACCATATCAGTCTAATTCGGAAGATATTCCAGGAAACTTTTTATCATTCCTTTCATTTAAATTCTACACATATTTTAAACTCTCTCCTTCCAAGCCATGCCTAAAAGGAATGTTTGGGTGTTCTGAACAATGAAATTTTATAATAGTACAACTTGAGGATCCAAGTTTCAAGTTTATTTTCCTCAATAGAAAACGGTGAAAGTAAATCTACTCGAGTCAACATCTCCACCCCCAGTCAACAACTCCGCCTCCGAGCATTCAGCAGGACCAAACCCTTCGACACTATGCAGTCGTACAACATGACAGTATCACATACAAAATGCCTTCTATCTGTCCGAAAGATCGATGTTGACAAAAAACTCATAAACAACACAGCCACACATTTGCAACACTTATTTATGGCCCCGGGAATCGAACTTAACACTTTCAAATTTTTCCGAATTTCGAGATCCCTCTCCCTCTTTCAGCAGAATACGATGGACGTCTGAAGAATCAAACCTTGGACCTTCCCATTTCTGCATTGTCTCAGAGCCACCCGATATTTTTAATGGAAAATTACTGCGATGAAAGAACATTCACTTTTCTTTTTGGTTCGCGGGTGCCAAGAGAGGAAATGCCCTAACTTTGTCGACTTTGGCGGGGGTGTAGATGATCAGCAATAGTGAAGTAATGGTTCCTAGGGGGCACTATAGCCTATTGGGGAAGGATGGGAGAACCTAAGCTGGAATAGTCCACTATTCAGTTTTGGATGAATAATTAGCAAAATATCATTCCACTAGGATGATTTTGGAAGGTTGTGGTGGACATTGTAGGAGTTAAAGTCTATGCAGAATTTTAAGTAATCTAGATTGTGGATGACATAGACCCTTACCCTGCACTCTTAGGCCTGGACTGGGCTATTGACATGGGAGGTATCATCAATTTGAAAAGGAGAATTATGATCTTTGAAAATTAGGGTACGCGGGTAATAGTCCCCTTGGATCCAGCAGAAGGTGAACGATATACCGAACTAGTGCATGAGGAGGACGATGTTGATCGAATTTAAAAACTGACTGCTCGTGATGATTACTGGATCAAACCCACGACTGATGGCATACTATGTTGGTAAAAATATAGTGAATGCCTCTCAGACTCAATGGAGAGATAGAAAATTGTTAGAACTGGTTGCATGATGTATATGCGCTACGGTGCCTTAAGATCACAAAGAGCTTCCTATGCATCTCCTTAGAGGTAAGAGAAATTCCCTACTTTGATGGTTCTGGTAGTATTAAGGACTTTCTTAAAGAATTTGAAGTGGATGTCCCCGAAGAATGGACGTTTTGGGACCTTGAATTGGCTATGCATGCGACCCTTGCGCTGCAGTGGGAAACTCATAAGGAAGCTTTTTCAAGACTGGGAGGAATGCCGAAAAATGATGATCCTATTATTTGATCCTCTATTCAACCCACCCATGTAACTCTTCTCAGGTCAAGGGGATCCGCACAAGCACTTTCCTATCTGGATGGAAGTATGGAATGAAAAAACTTGGAATGAATGGGTCCATATGTTTATTCATGCCTTAGGACCAATCCCCACCACCTGGTATTTGGATGTAGAGCTACACGATCACACTCGTCACTGGGGTATAATGGTTGAATATTTCATGATGACGTTTGGTTTTGTAGGAGGAACTAAGAAAATCAATGAAGTCGTGAAAGATATAGATGATTTGGTCTTTGATGAGTCTTTATCTAGGTGATAATGTGTTGCACTAGCTTGGGATGCGCAGATGCAGTATATACCAAGGGTGAAAGGACAAAGGTAGATGCAACTAAGTTGAAGGACCCTACCCTTAAAGAACATAAATTCCTACCTTCAAAACTACCAGTAACTCAGGAGCTACAAGAATCAACACCATATTTGATTTGAACCTAAATAGTCTTATTATATCCAAGTATTTACCTAATCATAATGACCAGTAGATTCTCCTCATGGATTAGTTCTCTCATTCTATCTATTAGTAAAATCCACAAAATGTATCCCTACATTTGAATCTTGGGAAATAGACATATAATTGTTATCATTTAAAATATCCATATCTCTTGGAGCCCAAAAATCCATTTTCTTTGGACAAGATTTATTTATAACCTCAAAAGCAACCCTATTATAAGTTGAAGGACCATTATTTCCTCTTGAGTATTGACAAATTATGATGGAATGAAATTGGGTGAAAACCAGATCTAGGTTTACCATGTCCGAACTTCATTGAGATGATGACCTTGGTTTGAAGACATCCACCATACAAACTAGGACCACCCATACTTATCGTTGCCATCTCTCTTTCATCATCAATACTAACATACTAAGGACCTATAACTCGTGAAGGTCCATGGTCGTCATTTCAATGTAATTGATTAGAATACATGCCATGTCCACAAGTTTTTATATTTAATATCTGCATCCAATGTGGCCATTTCTTATTATGAGATTTACCACATCCAAAAATGGCATCATTCACATAATTTTGAAGAAGTCTACAAATTAGGTCAACATAATTTTTTTCACATTTAAGAAAAGTCAAACAACAAAAATATCCACTCTATTTTCATTTTCTAATATTATAATGAAGTTTTATTAGAGGCACCGTTTGTTTGTTTGTTTTGGTTAGAAAAGGGGTTGCTCTTGGTTTTATGTGTCTTTGAATTTATCATATGCAACATGTTAAGAAATGGGAAAGAATAACATGTGACATTTATCTTGCAGAAATTGATGTTGAATCAAAGGATACATAGTTTAACCAAGCTACAGTTCGCTTTGGTAAAGACAGAGGAACATCTTAAAATTTTTCCTAAGAATACACCATATACAAAGTTTGAACATAATTAATATATGCATTTTTATTTTGCAAATATGTTCTTTTTTTTTACCCAACGTATCACAGCAAGAAAAATATTGATATTGTAGAAATTGTTTGAGGACCTCATTGAGGTAGATTTTTCTGATATCCTACATGATTGATACCTTCTCATATGTCAAGAAGTATTTAAATATGAATTAATATGTTCATGAAACAAATTAGACTCAAATTATATATATATAAAAGATAAAAGAAAATGTCAATGTCGTCGTTTAATTGTTACTTGAATCTGTTGTGGGCAGGTTACAGGAGTTGTGATTAGAAACGGGATGGGGAGAAAGTGCATACCACATCTTGGATATGATTCATTTGTTGTTAGAGACTCTTTAGGCACATGCGCCATCAACTTTGTAAATGCTTCTAGTAGGAATTCATATGTCTTTCAATGTTCTAATTATTTCACCTCAGGGTTATTTTGGGCAAGAAAATATTTTAGGAATGCCAAACACGACATTGATGGACAAGTAAACAATTTTTTTATAATTGCAATTTCCATTCCATTATATCCCCTCTTTATTGTTTGATTGTATTTTGGACGCTTCTTTTGATTTTTTTTTTCCATTTAACTATGAAATTGAAAATACTTGGTATCATATCCATTTAAACAACAACCAAAACTTGAAGATGAAATTAGTATTACAGATATTTATTGGAATCCTTATAGCTATTTTATGTTAAAATATTTTCATGAATATCATAAAATTTTACCTTCATGTTGTTATTTTAACACATGTTGTTTATATACTTGACCAAGTTCATGCATTAGAAAATGAAATGTTTCTGCGAATAAACGACAAGGATTAAACATCACACCTCATATTATTTGTTTTCACAAGTTATCTACAACTTGAGCTTTTTAGCATATAACTTAGTTGACATGATTGTTCCTAAGCTTTCCTTGAAGGTTGAATACTAAGTTACTAAGGTGCTATTTTCTATATATGGTGACATTTTATTTTATTTGTTTATATGGGTCATCTGGCCACATTATAGTTGCCACTATCACCCAACTAAAGAAAAATTGTTTGAGTTTCTTACTTGTATGGGAAAAAATGGCTTTGACATTTCTAATGTTGAGGTATATGTCGTATAAACTACTTATAGTCAAATTCACTTTATATTCTAGTGTTTATTGTCGTTCATATCTTACACTCTACATTGTATTTTCTTTTGTTTTTAGAAAATGAACTCAGTATTGATAGTAAGAAGCAGAAATTGAAGAAAGAGGAGAGAAATAACATTGTAGTAACAAATGAAAAAAAAGAGAGAGAAGCGAACTGGTCCGATGATACCCTTAGAGCCAATATCCTGCATAAGACACACATATAGATATTGATGGTTAGGTCTTCAGAGTTGGTGAATTCACCCGCAATGCCTTGGCAACACAATGATAATGTTTTGAAGTGATGAAACATCATTTCATGTGTAAATTGTAGTCTAACCAATATTAAGTTGGAAACTCACTGTAATACTTTAATATTTCATATAATATAATTTATGTGGTTGAAATTATTTATAATTGCACTTGATATTGTTTAGTATTATAATTAACATATGCAACTTTATGTTTTCATACTAGATGAACATGCACATTGTATGATATTTTTAAAAATATACAAATTAATTTATGTTGATTAATAGTGAACACATAAAATCAATTTAAAATTACTAAATTAGTAGTTTATATTGATTAATGATGAACACAAATAACATAAATATATGACTAAATTAGTAATTTATAATGATTATTAATGAAAGTAAATGTAATGAATATAAACTACTAAATTAGTCGTTTATATAATGAATATGAAACTACCAAAAAAGATAAATGACCACTGCAAATGATAAATTTGTGATTGCAAATAATGACTAAATTTTGCATATATACGACTATTAGTAGCTAATTTACAGTATCTTCTAACACGACCAAAAATTTAGTCATATTTCTTTGGTCATTAATTAGTTTCAAGCAATGACTAAAATTTGCATATATATGACTATTAGTAGCTAATTTACAGTATCTTATAACACGACCAGCATTTTGGTCATATTTTTTTGTCATTAATTGGTTTTCTCAGGTGATTATATAGTAATATATTTTGTGGTATATTTGGTCATTAATTGTGACAATTAATGACCAAATCAATGATTAAATTAATGACCAAATCAATGACTAAACTACGACCTAATATACTACTTCGACAACAAAAAATTGAGATAACCAATTAATGACTAAGTTAAAAATGACTAAAAGTTGGTCGTGTTATAAGATACCGTAAATTAGCTACTATTGGTCACCGACTGAAAATAGTCGTTTATATGCAAAATTTTAGTCATTTTTAATAACTAATTAGCTATTTTGTACTAGTGGAACTAGGCACCTCTGAAGGACAGAAGGAGGAAGTGTTCAATTTGACGAGACTCACTTATGATCAGTTCACTTTCAAAATTAGGCAAGAAAAAAGGAGATGCTTAGCACGGAACCCTGCCGCACCTTTCACAGCCACATTGGAAAAGGATATAGTCCTGGACACTAGGACCAATCTAGTGATGATAACATCAGTCGGCACTGCTTTTGTTGCTGCCACAGAAGAAAATGTGAGCCGGATGAGTAGGGAAATCCTCTCCCTACAAAATATATTACAAGATTCTAACAAAATGTAGAAATTTGAATAATTGAGATATTATTCACCGAGATTCTCTTGATCACACAATATTTTAGCTTCATGCATAATACAGAATCTCTTCTACCATTGATCATCACATGCGAAAATAAAATCAATTGCATGCATACATTAAAACCACAAACAATCACACATATGAACACAATATTTAATGGGAAAGCTTAAAGCTGAAAACCCCAACTATCTGTATATTATATGTCATGGAGATCATGTAAAAATCATAGTACAAAAGCTCCTCACAAGCTCTCATGCACACCCTCAATTGCTACACACTATCAAGCTAGATCTAGCAAAACACATGCTCCAATCTTTTGCCACTTGATAGCTAGCCTCTATTGCGTTTTCAATGCTATGGGATGGCTTCATTAAATAGATAAACCACCTGGCTTGTACTGCGCAATCCTCATGGGCTTCTCCACCTATCCGTGTGTTGCAAATAGCAACTATATAGTCACAACTGATAGTTTTTTTGAAAACAAACCCTTCTAGCTGATCCGTGTATATGAGGCCATTAACAGATGGATGATTGATCGTCCACAATATGTGGTGTCGGTGGTGGACTGCTCTCATCGCATTAGACCTCATGCGATTGCCATCCCTGCAATCTATTTTGATGGGGCTTCAGTGGAGGGTTATACCGAATGTGGAGTATGGCTAAAACTGTCTATTCGAGTTCGAATCCATATCTATTGGAACAGTGGTCCAGGGTCTAATAATAAGGCTGAGATCATGGCTCTATGGGGCGGACTTTGGGCGGCATTTGAACTTCTTCTTCAGGATGTCAATATATATGGGGACTCTAATCTTGTTATTGGATGGATCACCAACAGATATCGCATGTTGTCTTCGAATCTCCAAGGTTGGTTCGAAAGAACACAGAGACTCTGGAGGAGGTTGAATTGTCCGCCTATCAATCATATCTTTAGAGAAAATAATACTCGGGCGGATGGGTTATCAAAAAAGGGTCTATTGGTTGATTTTGGGGTGATAAAGATCACTCACTTCAGAGATGGCAATCTGATTCGAGAATCCTCTATTCCCATTCCATGATCATGTTGCACTGCAAACATATTTCACTGATTTTTGTTTTTTTTCATTCTACTGGTTGGTTTCTGTTTCCAATGGCACAGGTCATATCGATATTTGCATAGGGGAATGGAACAGGGCGACCTTATACAGTGATTCCACTTACAAGGTTTCAGAATACACAGACTCTTTCATTTCTTCTTTCATATCAAGCGAGCATGAATATATTTATTAAGTGCGCCTGCAATACACCTGGGCATTCCTTCTATCAAGCGAGCCTGGTCATATTAATCAAGCGAGCCTGCATATGCCCGGACATTCCTTTTTTCAAGCGACCATGGTTATATTTGTCAAGCGAGCCTATTAAATATTTCAAGCGAGTCTGTTGTAAATATCCTATCGGCATGCTTCCAGTTATGTAATTTGTATTCATATCTACTATTTTTCAACTTCAATCAGGCCTGGACATTCCGTTTATCATATCTGCCGGAAAGAAACATTTTGGTCAATCTACTGCGACCCTGCCATATCGCCATCGCTTATCCTTTTTTCATTTTTCAGCACTATTAATTTTGCATTGCATATTAAGAACATGGTCTTATGCTTTCGGTTCGTTGTAATCATTTTGTACAAGGTATATGTTTTAACAAGTATGAATAGAGGTTTATATGGAAGGGGTTGATTAATTTCCCCCTTTATTTTGATTGCAAGTCAACTTCTAATTTGCTTATTCATTCTTTGAATTTGCATTTTACAATCTGACTATGCAATGTTGGTTTTCTCGCTAAATTATATCAGCTGAGAATGTAATTTGTCAATGTACTGGTATATCTAATATATGCAGCGTTTTTTTTTCTTCTGAAAAAAAAAAGATCAATGCCAAATCACATGTTGCAGATTATGTGATTCTGATGAGTGGTCTAGAAGGCTCCAAATTTACTAGCCTCGTTGACAAAATGTGTTTCGTACTCTGGGATGTAAAAAGTTGGAGGCCACTGGCCTGTACTATATCTCTTGGTTTAACTTTTATGATTATGTGTGGATAAAACAAGTTATTTATCTCTGCTCATATATTTTTTTATAATATATTTTAAATAATTACACTTATTATATATATTAATTTATTTATCTCTTTTAATATATATTATAATTTTTTTTATAATATATTTTATATTAGTAAATTTAATATATATATTTAATACTAGAAAATATATTATATTTTGTTGTCAAATTGGTAGTGAGGATTTCTGGTTGTTATTGTACAAATGCAAATTGATTTATCATCATTATTAAAGGAAAAGGAAAACCACACTATTAGACACTTAATCCTCGGGATTATTGATATTAGTTATTAGAGTCCAAGAAGAAATTGAACCAGAAAAAAATATTTTCAGACAAAAAAAATTTAAGACAAACAATTTAAGACAAAACTTTATATTTAAAACAAAAATCGATTGAGACAAAAATATTTTAAGACAAAAACAATGTAAGACAAAAATTTATATTTAAGAC
>JAXQQM020069341.1:0-11116 GCA_034641835.2 Pinus albicaulis | reverse complement strand
TTGAGCTTAATTGTGTGGGTTGGATCCAGTGTGAAAATTGATGAAACGTGGTCCATAGAGGTGCTGAGGGTTGTAGCCTTCAGTCAGGGGGTTGTAGCTCCCTTCCAGGTGAGGCTGGTAAACGAGATCGGGGGGTCGTAGCTCCCTTCCAGGAGAGGCCGGTAAACGAGTCAGGGGGTTGGAGCTCCCTTCCAGGAGAGGCTGGTAAACGAGCGCAGGTGGGTGCCTGCGTGCTGGTCAAGTCTGCGCCAGCACATATGTTGTAAGATGTTTTCTCTATAATAAAATATTGAAGGCTGAGCAACTGCAGTGGTGGTTTTCTCTCGACTTGGGTTTCCACCTAAAATCCTGGTGTTCATGTGTGATGCTTATGTGTGATGGTTTATTCTGTTCTTACTGCACATGTTTACTGTTTATAGAACATCTAATGAATGAATGATGGAATGATATAAGTAAAGAATTAATGGCATAATTAGATCTCTGTGTATACGCGAGTTTTATGAAGGATATCCGCGTGTATATGCTAGTTGGCTTCAGCAAAGTAGCGTATGGGTTTTAGAGAGTGGAAAAGTAAAAATATTTGAGTAGTGCCTAAATAGTGATTCACCCCCCCCCCCCCTCTCAGTATTTTTCCCAACAATTGGTATCAGAGCAGGTCCTTCTGCAGAATCTTGATCGCTAGAAGGAGATCTGTCGCAATGGGAAGTCATGAAGGAGTTATTTCTATAAGGCCACCTCTATTCAATGGAGATAATCTCGCCAATATAGTCGATACGACCAAAAGCATATCTGCAAAGTCTTGGTGCAGATGTATGGGCAATCGTGGAAGAAGGCTATCAATATCCGGCAAGTATTCCTACTGATGCGGCTGAAAGGAAGAAGTATGAAATCAATGCCAAAGTAGTGAATGTATTATTAGGAAGCATGTCTAAATCAGAATTTTATAAAGTGATGTAGCTACATTCAGCAAAAGAAATATGGGACAAAATCATTCTAAGCTATGAAGGAGACACGAAGGTAAAAAGTGCAAAACTCCAAACTCTCAGAATTGAATATGAAAATTTAAGGATGCATAGTGATGAAAGTATTGCCAGCTTCTTTCTTCATCTAGATGATATTGTGAATCGAATGAGAAATTTGGGTGAAACCATAACCGATACTACCTCGGTTGAAAATTCTTAAGATCTTTGACTTGTACTTGAGTCGAAAGTATCTGCTATTGAAGAAAGGCAAGATATGCAAACTCTTACCATTGTTCAACTACATGGTATTTTGACTGCTTATGAAATGAGACAAGGAGGTCCCTCTCAAATCAAAGAAGCTTCTTTTAAGGCGTGTATAAAAGAAAAAGGAGATGTTAAGGAATCATATTATATATCAGAAGAAGAAGAAGAAAATTTTGTGAGAAAACTCCAACTAGGAACTGGAAGATTCAAAGGTAAGCTCCCCTTCAAGTGTTTTGAGTATGGAAGAGTTGGTCATTATGCTGCTAGATGTCCTTATAGAGAAAATCATGAAAAAGGAAATATTTACTATGCAAATAAAGATAATGATGAAGTATCTAATGAAGATGAAGAAGATTCTGACAAAGATCTGCTAGCGCTCATGGAAAAGAAGAAAAAGAAGAAGACTACTCAAAAGGAGACATCTCAGAAAACATGTGCGGCAGAAAATAAAGAAGATAAAACAGATACTGATTGTTGTTCTTGTGATTCATCTTCTTGTGCATGTAATAGTGAAGATAGTGAAATGAATGTTATGGATCTAGAAGAAGCTCTCAAGAATAAAGTTTAAGAACAACAAAGAGCATCTAATAAGTAAGAAGTTATCTACAATGAGATGATCGCTCAAATGAAAGGACAGATAGAAATACTGAATGAACAGGTAGACAAATATCAAAGGTTCAATGCTTATGCATCCAATCGAATTAAAAGACTAGAAGTTATCATTTACCACAATCAAATAGATTCTATTCAGAAAGGTACTCTGGTTGCTTCAAGGGATATTGTTTTTCATGCAACAAGTATGGTCGTAAAGCAGCTGATTGCAATAGAAGGAAGAACAGAGAAACACACTATGATCCTTATGCTTACTTCTCTGGTCACATGAGATGTTATGCTTGTAACAAGTATGGACATGTGGAAAAATAAGGAGGACCGTTCAGTAAATGTAGGGAATACCCACCCTACCGGGCAGCTTCATACGCTTCAAGTTTATTTTATTGACGTGGGCAGAATGATGTGAATGTACTAATTGTGGGGATGATATGGTGATTTCATGATTGTTTTGTATGTATTTCTCGATGTTGGGTATCCTGTGTGAAGAAAAGACAGAAATGTGAAGGTCAAATTAAATTATGGGATGAAGGAATGTGAAAACTTTCTATGCTTCACTTTCCATACGCGGGTTCGATGAAAAAAAGTCGCGTATACATGTGAGTTCCAGCAGACACAGTCACGTATGCATTGATGATAAGAAAATTGGGATGACAGCTGAAGATCAGGAGCAGAGGTTCAGGGGGAGCATCAGTCTCACTGTTAATAACTATATTATTGACTCTGTATCAACTTATTTTCTCAGTTCTAAATAATGATGATATGATACTTGGTTTCTTATGTTGAAGATCATGGATGAGCCCGGATTGATGAAGAGTATCTGTTGGATGAGATGGAAGTCTTATGATTCAGAGATATGGACAGATCATGCAGAGTTTGTTGCTGATGACCTGCTGTTGAAGGTGTTCAAGTTGCACAAGTTAAGGAGGAGCCTTGGCCATATGGAAAGGGTGCATTGGATGCACAGCTTCAGGGAGAGCATTGGTCTTGATGAGTATAATGCATTGTTGGCATTATGATGATTCTGAAAAATGTTCTCTTTCTTGAGGTCTTTCTGGTATTTGTCATGAAAAGTCATATTTGTAATTTGATGAAAAGGTCATGATGAGACCCATGATGTAAAATTGTAATATTCAGTCATGTAAGGACTTGTTCTAATTTGTAAACCCACTTGGTTGGGTAGTTGAGTCAAAATATGTAAACCCACTTGGTTAGGTAGTTGAGTCAAAATGTGTAAACCCACTTGGTTGGGTACTTGAGTCTCATATGTAAATCCACTTGATGTAAGTATGAGTCTTTGGTGATAGGAAGGTCATAGAGTCATGTACTTCATTGAAAAATATGTTTGAATATTCAGCATGAGCTCAGGGGGAGCTCTTGGTCACTTCGGTGAACATCAGATCTGCAGAACGCTTCCTTCTACAAAAGGAGAAAAACCTTGTGTTGGTTTTGGTCCGCCCTTTGCCCTTGATGTCAAATCGGGAGAGTGACATGGTGTTTGAATAAAGGAAAAGAATGGTGTCAAAGAATGGGGAGAGTGACATGGTGTCATTGTATTCTTAATGTATCTATCTTTTGTAGTGATCAAACACCATCGTGGTTGCCATCAAGTCCAAAGGGGGAGATTGTTGGCAATATGATGCAGAGCGTTGTCCTTGATGGCAACCCACTTGATAGAGTGTTGTCCTTGAATGGCAACCCACTTGATGAAGATGATGGCAACCTACTTGACAGTTGTCCTTCATTGAAATCTACTCGATGAGTTGCTCCGTGATAAAGGTAACCTATGTGTCAAAGATTTAAGAATGATGTATTCATGACTGGCCGTATATGACAGAGAAAAGAATTACAAAGAAGTACTGTAAAAATTATAAATATAATATGTCACAATGTATACGTTTTTGTGAAGGGAACCTGGCACATTCGGTGGTTAGCATATACGCAAGCTTTTATGAGGCTTAAGTTGCGTATACACGCTAAGCGAACGCTCCAAGTCGCGTATGGTCTTTTGCGCTCCAAATTTAGAATACCAAGGGGCATTACCATGGTATTGACCCATTGTATTGAGCGCTGGTATGTCTATGTGATCCCATCTAGGAATACCATTGGAAGTAATGTGGTTTTTGCTCATGGTATTGAAAAAGGGTAAACCTATATAAGGAGAAGAAAATCATTGTGCAAGGGTGTGCATGAGTCTGGGTTTGAATGGAGACTTCACTCTGAAGTATGTCTGAATGGAAAGGGTAACAGTTTGATGATAGATCTGAATCTGTGATGCACCTATGAAGAAAATGATGAAGAAGGGAATCTAGATCTGAAATGTATTTGTATCTTCTAGATCTGTTTATGGAATGTTTAGATCTGAGATGAGGCGAACATGTTTCTGAAGTAAAGGGTTAAATATGAGCTATGCATCTGTTCTGAAGAATTGCACTGAAATGTCTGAAGAAGTATACGCTGGTTCATTTCGGTAAAAGCGTGTGTATACGCGGATCTAATGAAAGAAAAGCGCGTATGTCCAGTTAGGGTTTTCTGAAGTATGTGCAGAGGTATACGTGGGTTTATATGCATGAAGGCGCGTATATACGCAGGATCAGTGAAAGAAAAGCGCGTATGATAAACTAGGGTTTGCTGAAGTTGTGAGATGTCTGATCTGTTCTGCTGTCTTGCTGATATCTGTTTCTGATGTGTTACTGCTATCTGTCTATGATGATCTGGGTTGTTCAAAGATTGATTATGCTACTATAGAGCAAGTGGTTGGTTTGATGAATGTTCCTTGAGCTTAATTGTGTGGGTTGGATCTAGTGTGAAAATTGATGAAACATGGTCCATAGAGGTGTTGAGGGTTGTAGCCTTCAGTCAGGGGGTTGTAGCTCCCTTTCAGGTGAGGCTGGTAAATGAGATCGGGGGGTCGTAGCTCCCTTCCAGGAGAGGTTGGTAAACGAGAGCAGGGGGTCGTAGCTCCCTTCCAGGAGAGGCTGGTAAATGAGCGCAGGTGGGTGCCTGCATGCTGGTAGGAGTTTGCACCAGCACATAAGTTGTAAGATGTTTTCTCTATAATAAAATATTGAAGGCTGAGACAACAGTAGCGGTGGTTTTCTCCCGACTTGGGTTTCCACCTAAAATCTTGGTGTTCATGTGTAATGCTTATGTGTGATGGTTTATTCTATTCTTACTGCACATGTTTACTGTTTATTGAACATCTAATGAATGAATGATGGAATGATATAAGTGAATAATTAATGACATAATTATAGCTCTGTGTATACATGAGTTTTATGAAGGATATCTGCGTGTATACGCTAGTTGGCTTCATCAGAGTAGTGTATGGGTTTTAGAGAGTTGAAAAGTAAAAGTTTTGGTTAAGTCCTAAATACTGATTCACCCCCCCCTCTCAGTATTTTTCCCAACAAGACTGAATGGCATACATGAAATTGAAGGCGTGGTGGGATGGAGACAGTGTTGGCAATATGATGCAGAGTGTTGTCCTTGATGGCACCCACGTGGGGTGTTGTCCTTGATGGCAACCCACTTGATGAAGATGATGGAAACCTACTTGATGAAGTTGTCCTTGATGTAAATCTACTCGATGAGTTGCCTATGATAAGCAACCTATGTGCTAAAGATGTAAGAATGATGTATCTTCAGATCAGTTCAGATGTGGCAGAGAAAAGAATTCTAGTAAGTGCCAGAAAAATGATAAATATAATATGTCACAATGTATACGCTACGTTTGTGAAGGAAACTCGCGTATATACTCTACTTTTGTGAAGGGAACCCGCGTATACATTCAGGGTTAGAATATACGTAGATTTTATGAGGCTAAGTTGCGTATACACGCGGAAACGAACCTAAAAGTCGCGTATGCCCTTTTGCGCTCTAAAAGTATGATACCAAGGGGCTTTACCATGGTATTGACCCATTGTATTGAGCGCTGGATTATCTATTTGATCCCGTCTAGGAATACCATTGGAGATAATGTGGTTTTGGCTCATGGTATTGAAAAAGGGTAAACCTATATAAGGAGAATAAAATCATTGTGCAAAGGGGGTGCATGAGTCTGGGTTTGAATGAGTACTTCATTATGAAGTATATCTGTATGGAAAGGGTAACAGTTTGATGATCTGAATCTATGATGCACCTATGAAGAAAATGATGAAGAAGTGAATCTAGATCTGAAATGTATTTGTATCTTCTAGATCCGTTTATGGAATGTTCTGATCTGAGATGAGGCAAACATGTTTCTGAAGTAAAGGGTAATATCTGAGCTATGCATCTGTTCTGAAGAAATTGCGCTGAAATGTCTGAAGAAGTATACGCTGGTTCGTTTCGGTAAAAGCGCGTGTATACGCGGATCTGATGAAGGAAAAGCGCGTATGTCCAGTTAGGGTTTTCTGAAGTATGTGCAGAGGTATACGCGGGTTTATATGCATGAAGGCGCGTATATACGCAGGATCAGTGAAAGAAAAGCGCGTATGATAAACTAGGGTTTGCTGAAGTTGTGAGATGTCTGATCTTTTCTGCTGTCTTGCTGATATCTGTTTCTGATGTGTTACTGCTATCTGTCTATGATGATCTGGGTTGTTCAAAGATTGATTATGCTACTATAGAGCAAGTGGTTGGTTTGATGAATGTTCCTTGAGCTTAATTGTGTGGGTTGGATCCAGTGTGAAAATTGATGAAACGTGGTCCTTGTTGGTGCTGAGGGTTGTAGCCTTCAGTCAGGGGGTTGTAGCTCCCTTCCAGGTGAGGTTGGTAAACGAGAGCAGGGGGTTGGTTCTCCCTTCCAGGAGAGGCTGGTAAATGAGAGCAGGGGGTTGGTGCTCCCTTCCAGGAGAAGCTGGTAAACGAGCGCAGGTGGGTGCCTGCGTACTGGTATGAGTCTGCGCCAGTACATAAGTTGTAAGATGTTTTCTTTATAATAAAATATTGAAGGCTGAGCAACGGCAGCGGTGGTTTTCTCCCGACTTGGGTTTCCACCTAAAATCCCGGTGTTCATGTGTGATGCTTATGTGTGATGGTTTATTCTGTTCTTACTGCACATGTTTACTGTTTATTGAACATCTAATGAATGAATGATGGAATGATATAAGTGAAGAATTAATAATTAGATCTCTGTGTATACGCATTTTTTATGAAGGATATCCGCGTGTATACGCTAGTTGGCTTCATCAGAGTAGCGTATGGGTTTTAGAGAGTTGAAAAGTAAAATTTTTGGTTAAGTCCTAAATACTGATTCACCCCCCCCCCCCCTCTCAGTATTTTTCCCAACAATTGGTATCAGAGCTGGTCCTTCTGCAGAAGCTTGATCACTTGAAGGAGATCTGTCGCAATGGAAAGTCATGAAAGAGTAATGTCTATAAAGCCACCTCTATTCAATGGAAGTAATCTGATATTCTAGAAGGTACGAACAAAATCATATTTACAGAGTCTTGGTGCAGAAGTGTGGGAAATCGTTGAAGAAGGGTATTCGTATCTGGCAAGTATTCCTACTGATGCAGCAGAAAGTAAGAAATATGAAATCAATGCCAAAGCAGTCAGTGTTTTATTGGGAAGCATGTTTGAACCAGAATTTGCCAAAGTGATGCAGCTAAATTCAGAAAAATAAATATGGGACAAGATCATTCTAAGCTATGAAGGAGATACAAAGGTAAAAAATGCAAAACTCCAGACTCTCAGAAGTGAATATGAAAATTTAAGGATGCATAGTGATGAGAGTATTGCCAATTTCTTTTTACGACTAGATGATGTTGTAAATCGAATGAGAAATTTGGGTGAAACTATAACTGATACTACTCTGGTGGAAAAAGTCTTAAGATCTTTGACTTCAAAATTTTAATCTAAAGTATCTGCTATTGAAGAAAGACAAGATCTGCAAAATCTTACTATTGTTCAACTACATGGTATCCTGACTGCTTATGAAATGAGACAAGGAGGTCCCTCTCAAAGAAAAGAAGCTGATTTTAAGTCGTGTGCAAGAGGAAAAGAAAAGGAAGATGTCAAGGAATCAAATTATATATAAGAAGAAGAAGAGGCAAATTTTGTAAGAAAACTCCAACTAGGAACTGGAAGATTCAAAGGTAAGCTCCCCTTTAAGTGTTTTGAGTGTGGAAGAGCTGGTAATTATGCTGCTAGATGTCCTTATAAAGAAAATCATGAAAAAGGAAAGAGTTATTATGCAAATAAAGATAACGATGAAGTATCTAATGAAGATGAAGAAGATTCTGACAAAGATCTGCTAGCGCTCATGGCAAAGAAGCAAAAGAAGAAGACTACTCAAAAGGAGACATCTCAGAAAACATGTGCAGCAAAAAATAAAGAAGATAAAACAGATACTGATTGTTGTTCTTGTGATTCATCTTCTTGTGCATGTAATAGTGAAGATAGTGAAATGAATGTTATGGATCTAGAAGAAGCTCTCAAGAATAAAGTTGAAGAACAACAAAGAGCATCTAATAAGCAAGAAGTTATCTACAATGAGATGATCGCTCAAATGAAAGGACGGATAGAAATACTGAATGAACAGGTAGACAAATATCAAAGGCTCAATGCTTATGCATCCAATCGAATCAAAAGACTAGAAGTAGATCATTTCAGTCACAATCAAATAGATCTCATTCAAAGGTACTGGTTTCTTCAAGGGATATTGTTTTTCATGTAACAAGTATAGGGCATAAAGCAAATTGGATTGCAATAGAAGAAAGAATAGAAGAACACACTATGATCCTTATGCTTACTTTTCCCGGGTCACATAAGATGTTATGCTTGAAAAAAGTATGGACATGGAAGAAGGAGGACCTACGTAAAACGAGGGAATACCGACCATCAAGTAGCCATCCTGCCTGGGTGCCATTTCTTCTATTGACTGCAGGAATGATGTGAATGTATCATCATAGGGGGAGCGATGTATGGTGATTTCCATGATTGTTTTGGTATGTGTATTTCTGACAGTGCATCTGGTGTGAAGAAAAGACAGGAACAGAAGGTACAATTGCAGGGGGAGATGAAGGTGTGAAATTTTCTATATTTCACTTTCCATACGTGGGTTCGATGAAATAAAGTCGTGTATACATGCGAGTTCCAGCAGACACAGTCGCGTATGCATTGATGATAAGAGAATTTATATGATAGCTGAAGATCTAGAGCAGAGGTTCAGGGGGAGCATCAGTCTGAGTGTTAATAACTGTATTATTGACTCTGTATCAACTTATTTTCTCAGTTCTATATAATGATGATATGATACTTGGTTTCTTATGTTGAAGATCATGGATGAGCCCAGATTGATGAAGAGTATCTGTTGGATGAGATGGAAGTCTTATGATTCAGAGATATGGACAGATCATGCAGAGTTTGTTGCTGATGACTTGCTGTTGAAGGTGTTCATGTTGCACAAGTTAAGGAGGAGCCTTGGCCATATGGAAAGGGTGCATTGGATGCACAGCTTCAGGGGGAGCATTGGTCTTGATGAGTATAATGCATTGTTGGCATTATGATGATTCTGAAAAATGATCTCTTTCTTGAGGTATTTCTGGTATTTGTCATGAAAAGTCATATTTGTAATTTGATGAAAAGGTCATGATGAGACCCATGATGTAAAATTGTAATATTCAGTCATGTAAGGACTTGTTCTAATTTGTAAACCCACTTGGTTGGGTATTTGAGTCAAAATATGTAAACCCACTTGGTTGGGTAGTTGAGTCAAAATGTGTAAACCCACTTGGTTGGGTACTTGAGTCTCATATGTAAATCCACTTGGTTGGATCTTTGATGTAAGTATGAGTCTTTGGTGATAGGAAGGTCACAGAGTCATGTACTTCATTGAAAAATATGTTTGAATATTCAACATGAGCTCAGGGGGAGCTTCGTCACTTCAGTGTACAACAGATCTGCAGAACGCTTCCTTCTACATGAGGAGAAAAACCTTGTGTTGGTTTTGATCCGCCCTTTTCCCTTGATGTCAAAGGGGGAGAGTGACATGGTGTTTGAATAAAGGAAAAGAATGGTGTCAAAGAATGGGGAGAGAGACATGGTGTCATTGTATTCTTAATGTATCTATCTGTTGTATTGATCAAACACCATCGTGGTTGCCATCAAGTCCAAAGGGGGAGATTGTTGGCAATATGATGCAGAGTGTTGTCCTTGATGGCAACCCACTTGATAGAGTGTTGTCCTTGAATGGAAACCTACTTGATGAAGTTGTCCTTGATGGAAATCTACTCGATGAGTTGCCTATGATAAGCAACCTATGTGTCAAAGATGTAAGAATGATGTATCTACAGATCAGTTCAGATATGACAGAGAAAAGAATTCCAATAAGTACCAGAAAAATGATAAATATAATATGTCACAATGTATATGCTACTTTTGTGAAGGCAACCCACCTATAAATACAATGTATATACTAATTTTGTGAAGGGAACCCACGTATACATTCAGGGTTAGCATATACGCAGTTTTTATGAGGCGAAGTTGCGTATACACGCGGAAGCGGATGCTCCAAGTCGCGTATGCCCTTTTGCACTCTAAAATTATGATACCAAGGGGCATTACCATGGTATTGGCCCATTGTATTGAGCGCTAGATTATCGATTTGATCCCGTCTAGGAATACCATTGGAAATAATGTGGTTTTGGCTCATGGTATTGAAAAAGGGTAAACCTATATAAGGAGAAGAAAATCATTGTGAAAGATGTGTGCATGAGTCTGGGTTTAAATGTGTAGTTCATTATGAAGGATATCTGTATGGAAAGGGTAACAGTTTGATGATCTGAATCTGTGATGCACCTATGAAGAAAATGATGAAGAAGTGAATCTAGATCTGAAATGTATTTGTATCTTCTAGATCCGTTTATGGAATGTTCTGATCTGAGATGAGGCAAACATGTTTCTGAAGTAAAGGGTAATATCTGAGCTATGCATCTGTTCTGAAGAAATTGCGCTGAAATGTCTGAAGAAGTATACGCTGGTTCGTTTCGGTAAAAGCGCGTGTATACGCGGATCTGATGAAAGAAAAGTGCGTATGTCCAGTTAGGGTTTTCTGAAGTATGTGCAGAGGTATACGCGGGTTTATATGCATGAAGGCACATATATACACAGGATCAGTGAAAGAAAAGCGCGTATGATAAACTAGGGTTTGCTGAAGTTGTGAGATGTCTGATCTGTTCTGCTGTCTTGCTGATATCTGTTTCTGATGTGTTACTATTATCTGTCTATGATGATCTGGGTTGTTCAAAGATTGATTATGCTACTATAGAGCAAGTGGTTGGTTTGATGAATGTTCC